>SDVV010024608.1:0-12558 GCA_016164225.1 Gammarus roeselii
CCCTCAGCAGGTGTTGGAGCGCGTAGCCCGCACCTTAAGGACTACTGCGGATCCTTGGGGCTCTGAAGCAGGGTAGGTAGTGTGTTATTCCTCCTTACTGCCATCCGGGGAGTGCTGGGATCATATGGTCTCAGCGCCTTAGGAGCTCCTGTACCTCCTGTGGCACCCGTACATACCATAGACGTTCGCCGCGTATAGGACTTTGACTTTGCGCAGTAGTAAACCTTAACTTGAACATTGAAAAAGAAGAAAAACAAAGACTAACTTGATGCAGCACTGTTTGCTGGTTTGACATTCGGCGCCAGAAGGACGATGACTCCAGCGCGCTAGAAAGCCTCGTCACTCTAATCTAATCCATTTACCAATATTTAAGTATTATTTGGGCCCTCTTGTTCAGGGCCCACATTTTGATTTGCCGCTAGGAGCTAGCTTTTGCTGTTGTTAACAATTCTTGTATTCGCCAATCAGGACAGTCATTACCACCATTTATACAAATGTCTTATTTCCTTACACGGCAAGCGCTTCTTTGGGAACACCCAGTTTAAGATGCAGCCGATTCATCCAACTTCTGAGCTCTTTTGGCATTGGCCAGCTTGCGCTACATGATGGTATTTTTTATGCAAAGCCATATGGTTCTTACGCGTGGAAGTTCTCTGGAATGAGTAAGAGCCATATGGAGCCTCCTCCTCCCCCTGCTATCTTAACCACGCACCAACGTCTCCCTTAGAAAAGCAACTTCGCTAGCCCTCATGAATAATTAAGTAGCCCAACCCTCGCTTTTATAGGAAAGGAGGGGGTTGGAGGTTCAGCCGGCAGACAGCTGAGCGCGGGGTACACCGTACGTACCTAGCTCACATTTAGTCCACCAAGCGCGTTAGACGCCACGCTGTATTTACCAGACATTTAGCGTCGAGCAGCCAGTTTTTTTTTAACTCGGAACAGTAGAGAATCTTAGGAGTTTCGAAATTCCTGAGTAAGGTTAACAGACTCGAAGCTCTAAATAGGTCGAAAACTACGTTCAACGGATGTTATCAAGATTCTTTCGTAAAAGCGTCTCTGTAATGTTTTCTCTTCAGGATTCATTCGAATAAAAAGCATAAGTGCAATTCAAAACAATATGGCTCCTACTCTTTAGAGAGAAATGGCTTTTTATTTAGAGAATCGAGATAACAAAAGTTATATTATCTGACTCGCATCGGAGCTCCGGTGGAGGACTCCCGTAATCTAATCATAAATTGCTATGTTGGTCATAAGCGCGTCTACAATGTCGATTTGGTTACACCGCGTACTGTATTGATGTTTGACGCGTCTGCAGTGCCGTGGAAATCATATCACTCGCTGCTTTCGAAGTCACACCACTCACTGTGTTGACTTGCGCGCGTCTGCAATGTCTTGAAGGTCACACCACGCGTCGTGCTGTGGCTTGCAGCGTCGAGGAGGTCTCACCACTCGCTGTGTGTTGGGAGCGTGTCGTGCCGCAATCACACCTCGCTCTCTTGGTGCTTGACGTGACTACAGTGCCGTAAAGATCACAACCCTGCTTGTAGATCATCTCGCCGGAGCTACGGCCGAACAGGTCTGGCCACCTGGTTTCATCCAGAAACATTGCCTGGAGAAAGGTGAAATTATCTATTATGCTGGTTCAAGATTGACTAAGGTAACGAAATGTATGTATTTGCAGTTATCGGTGGTGATCAGAACCTGAGCCCGTTCACGGTCGCGGTCTTACGTCGATCTATCAACTACAAAACTCGCATAAGATCTGTTTCGTTCATTAGAAATGGTGTGAAGCAACCGCTCGCCATGCAATAATGACACAAAAAACTATTTTCCGCTGTATTTCTACAATAAGTAAGCATCTGGGCGTATCAGTATAATGGCTACGACTGGGCACTGCCCCGCTCGGCGTCTTTTTCGGACCGGGCGTGTTATTTTTTGTTGTAGTAAGTTTATGTAGTTCTAGCATGTTCATGTATAAATTAATATCGCCGTGAGGTGGCGCACAAGTCGTAAAAATGGTTTCCTCTATTCTTGAAGGGAGGGGGTAAGTTTGTTCAGCGAAATACAATGGAATTTTTGTTGCTAGCACCCTCTGATATTGATTGTATTGACCTTCATTCCAGATACTCGTTGCCACTTAACACTTTCAAATGTGATAGCTGGTCATAAAAGGTTGCGATCTTTGCGGAAGCGATGTCCATCCGTCTTGAAATCTTACAACAGAGCTAATATATTTGTATGTATATGTTATAGAAGCGACTGAGGCCACATGAGCAAGTTAAGTGAAATCAGAGTTTACTGCTTTTCTTGTGTAAGCCTCTAGGAGAATGGTACGAAATCAAAATGTATACTGTGGGGCTTAGCCTGGTTCTGTTTGATACCATGGGGTAGTGCCGTGTGCCGACGTGTTAAGTTATTATGCGTGCAGCTAAATACAATTAAGAATTCTTACTAATTACAATGTAAAAATTACTTATGTCATCAGGATATAATGAATATTTATTATGTACTTCAAACCGACCTTGATAGCTTTTGTCGTGACATGTTACTGAGAGCTGTGCTCCTATTTTCAGCTAGGAAAGTAAGACACCTCCCCACCGTCATACAGAGCCCCAAATGCACAGTTACAAGTACTTAGCTTGTCATTATACTTATTTTAAATATGTGTAATTAAATTTATTGTTCCATAAGAACAATACACCATTCGTGGACGAATATTTTTTTTCTCTGTTCTTTATCATTATTTTTTCTCCGTTATTTCTTTTGTCGGTGACCCTCTGTCTCACATAGACCCACACATATCGTCGCATTCTTTGATACCCACCCCCCTCCCCCCCCATAGGCATCTGTTAGGTTCACGGGCCGCATGGAGTCACAGCCCAAACGCCCCCCCCCCCCGTTTGGGCCGTGACTCCATGCGGCCCGTGAACCTATTTCCCTTCAGACTCTCCTCTTCTTCACTCTTCACTATCTCTCCTTTTCTCCCCTGTCCTGATTTGCTTACCTTTCATTTACTTCATTTGCATCTTACGTTTAGTTCAAATTTCCTCTAACTTGTCTCGGACTCCTTCTTAACAACTCTCCTAATAGTCGTCGCACACACATACACACGGACGCGCACACAGACACGCACTCTAACATACACATACCGGTGCTTACTATTCTCCTTTCGGGTGGTAAATAACAGCCAAGTTGCGCTCTTTCTTTCATGCAACCTGTTTATACGACTATTCCTTCTTCTTTCCATTCTTGTTGTTCTCATGCGTGAAATTTCCTACACCTAGTTTAGATCTCATGCATGGGATCCCCGTTTTCTGTCCCTTCTTCATCTTCCCCCTCAGCAGGTGTTGGAGCGTGTAGTTCGGCACCTTAAGTACTACTGCAGATCCTTGGGGCTCTGAAGCAGGGTAGGTAGTGTGTTATTCCTCCTTGCTGCCATCCGGGGAATGCTGGGACCATATGGCCTCAGCGTCTTAGGAGTTCCTGTACCTCCTGTGGCACCCGTACATATCATAGACGTTCGCTGCGTAAAGGACTTTGACTTTGCGCAGTAGTAAACCTAACTCGAACTGTGAAAGAAAAATAAAAACAAAGACAAATGATGCAGCACTATTTGCTGGTTTGACATCCGGCGCCAGAAGGACGATGACTCCAGTGCGCTAGAAAGCCTCGTCACTCTAATTTAATCTTTGCTACCCAATGAATTAGGCTGTTTCGGTAAAAGTCGTGTTCGTATGTTCAGCTTTGAAAGTAAGACTCCTCCTTACCGCTCGTACACAGCTCCAATTACTCAGTCACAAGTTCTTAGCCTATAATTTTATCTATTTTAAAATTGACGAAGCATAAATTTATTGTTCCCAAGAATATCATACCATTGGTGCATGAATAAACTTTTATTATTAGATTTGCAGGCTGCGTTACTAGCATATTGTTTGAACCTTCTGATCTTACCTAACCTAACAACCTTCCTATCTTACATAACTTGACCTAACTTTGGGGCGCGTGTTTCTAAACCGTGGGGCAAAGGTACGTGTCTCTAACCCGCGGGGCAAACGTGCTTCTTATTTGAGGGTACGTTGTTCTAACCCGCGAAAGCAAATGCACGTGCTGATAATTAGGTATTGACTACCCCATGGTATGCAACTTCCCACCATAAACACCACGGTTACGAAGAAAATTTCGTGTCCCACAGGCCTCTAGCATTCTAAGTTTCTTCGGCCCGTGTTTAACTTGTCGATACGCAACTAAATGTTTTTGTCAATAATAATTCAACGTTATGAAACTGGGTGAATTAAACGTCGGGTACGAGTGAAGTTACTGCCTTCTGCGACGTAAAGGTAAAGACGAGTACAGAACTCTGGTGGGCCATTGACGTGATTCGCTATTCGCCTCTGGCTTTGTCACGAGGCCATGGTGAGAAAAAGCCTATTTTATTGAGATTTTTGGTTTTGGGAGCAGTCTAGTCTTATGTATTTGAGTTAAGGCAGACCATCTGCTTGCCGTTTTTTGTATTATATTTGATGTAAGTTTTATCGATAATTTAGGAATTTATTTTTCTGGTTATATGGTGGCACCCACACAAAAATTGCTATTGAAAAATATTGGTTGGATAGTGACATTTATAATTGTAATAGTGAGTTATTAAATCGTTGATATTTAAAAATAACATTCGGGTATGACCAAAAAAATAAGATTCGCTGTGGGTATGCCAAAGCTGCTTCATAAATTTGTCTTTCCTTTCGGCCAAGCGTTAGAATCTTGCTACCGTATCCACCGCGTGTCGTAGAAGGCGACTAAAAGGGCGCCCCGTAGCCGGGAGAAGAATCGTGCTACCGTAACCCCTGCGTGTCGTAAAAGGCGTTTGAAAGGGGCGGAGCCCCTGCGTTTTCTGTAAAACTCTTCCTCAAAGACGGCAAGATGAGCGGGGGGAGAAGAGGCTCACGCCTCTCCGAACCCTATTGTTAGGGTCGTCGAATGCGCGTGGCTGCATTAATTCGAATGAGGTAAAGAGGAGAGAGCTTGGTGAGATGTTTGTGAGGAGGAAGTTTGATATTTTGGCGCTAAGTGAGACGAAATGGAAAGGTAAGGGCGAATGTAAGTTTGGCGTGGTGAGTGGAAGAAAGTCTGGTGTGGAGGAAGGTTGGGCACGAGAAGATGTGGTTTTGATATTGAGTGATTTGTTGGCAAGTAGCGTTACCGAGTGGAAGGAGGTGTCCAAGATTGATGTGGGTAAAAGTTAAGTTGGGTGTAGAAAGATGGGTATTTGTGAGTGTTCACGGACCTGGCTGCGAGAGGAGTGAAGAGGAGAGGGAGCAATTCTGGACTGACCTGAGTGAGTGTATTGAGAGTTATGGAGGTCATTTCAATGTAGTTGTACTGGGTGACTTTAATGCGAGAGTGTTGCGATTACTTCAACTATTAACCCCTAATGAATTATTTGGAATAAGACAAAATAAAACACTCACACTTGCTACGGTTCTTTAATCAACGAGTCAGTGAAGTCCTAACATACTGTACTCTAAATGGATCTAAGGGCCTACACCAATACTCAACTTTAGGTCCTTCTGCGGTGGCCGCCAGTGTTCGTCTGACGTTGTCCGCTCTCACGATAGCTAATTGTTCCCAATGACTCAAAATCTTTCGAAAAGGGGAGACGCCTTGCGTTAATGTGTGAGATTGGAATTGTTCAATGAGAACAGTACTGTTTGCTAACTGCTAAGGGGCGTGTCCCCTGGTTTACTTTTGTCCCATTGGCATCCAAGTTATTTTAGCCATTATCCTATGGGAGGCACAAAAAATGCTGACCTCTCCACTTGTAGGACGGGCACTTATGGTATACACTTATGAAGGTTCTCCTGCAAGTAACCTAATCCGGGGACTATCTGAAGAAATACACATAACGTACAGATTTGAAGCTAGGTATCAAAGTATATATCAACCCGGCGGAGTCATTTAGTGCAACGAAAATCATCCTGCACTTACAGTAATATAGCTTGTTATTGGTACTACCCATATTAAAAATTGTCAACTATACTTTAGTCCGTAATGCGTACGATTACATAAAACACATACAGTGAAACACATTACTCTTTTACACGCTGGGGCGTCTCTCCTACCCAGGGACCGTAGACGCTGAAAGCAGCGACTATACATAAATATATACAAACCGTTATGTAAGGCGTATGACAAAAGTTGGAAATGCAGTAGTGGAGAAAACCTGATAGGTATGTGTATGGAGCAGGAGTTGGTGGTCGGGAACAGTTTGTTCAAGGAGCGAGATATCCACAAGTACACATGGGTAAGGATGGCCCGTAAAGCAGTGGTGGAGTGAGCACTGATGGATTTTGTACTGATATCGAGGAGAGTGGTGGGGAGGCTGTTGGATGTGCGGGTGTTGAGAGGGAAGGGTGGAGGAGTGTCTAACCATCTGCTTGTGGAAGGTAGATCGAGAGTGGAGCAGAAGTGGATGGGCAACAAACGAGTGGGAGGAGGAAGAGAGGTAGTGAAAGTGAGTGGACTGAATGTGAGAAGTAGAGCCGAGGAGTACCAGCAGGCGTTGAAGGAAGAATATGACAACGTGAGAGGACAGGACCTGAGAGATGTGGAGGAAGAATGGGAGACGTTAAGGGATGCATTGCTGAGATGAGCAAAGAAGGTGTGTGGTGCGCGCCGTGTGGGCGGGGGCAGGAGGAAAGGTTGCGAGTGGTGGAACAAGGAGGTTAAACTGACGGTGGCACGGAAAAGAGAAGCATTTAAGGAGTGGTTGCAGGTGAACTCGGTGGTGGCTTATGAAAGCTACAGAGAGAGGAGAAACGAGGTGAAGCGGGTTGTGAGGAGAGCCAAAAGGGACGCTGATGCCAGGTGGGGCAAACGGTTGTGCCAGAATTTTGAGAAGAAGAAAGATATGTTCTGGAAGGAGGTGAAGAGGGCTAGGAAGGGAGAGCCCGGAAAGAAGGAAGTGGTGAAAGATGAAAATGACCAGTTGTTGTTGGAAAGTGGTGATGTACGGAAGAGGTGGGTCGAGTATTTTGATGAGCTGTTGAATGTCGAGGATGACAGAGAGGCTGATATTGTTGCTCTGGGAGGTGGTGCTCGGATGCCAGTTTTGGGAAAAAGACTTGTGGTGGACATTACCAGGGAAGAGGTGCAGGAGTCGGTGGAGGTGATGAAAGCAAAGAAAGCTCCTGGTTTTGATGGCTTTGCGACCGAGTGCCTGAAGAAGGGTGGAGTAACGATTGTCGAATGGTTGGTGAGGTTACTGAACTTGTGTTTAGTGGCAGGCGTGGTACAGATTGAGTGGCGCAGTGCCTGCATTGTTCCGCTATATAAGGGCAAAGGAGATGAAAATGAATGCTGCAACTCAGAAGGTATCAGTCTGTTAAGTGGGGTTTGTAAGTTGTAAGGGAGAGTGCTGATTGAAAGGATTAGAAACTGTACGAACTGCGTAATTGGAGAGGAACAGTGTGGCTTTAGGAGTGGTAGAGGGTGTGCTGATCAGATTTTTGCAGTGAGACAAGTCTGTGAGAAGTACCTTGCCAAAGAAAAGGTTGTGTTCTGGGCCTTCATGGATCTGGAGAAGGCATACGACAGGATTGACTGGGAAGCGCTGGGGAGGATGTTGCGTTTGTATGGAGTAGGCGGATGTCTCCCTAGCTGGTCAACCTCTATGTGGATGGAGTGGTCAGGGAGGTGAACGCAAGTGTGCTGGGTCGTGGCTTGGAACTGTTAGAAGCGAATGGACGGAGTTGGCAGTTGAGCCAGTTGCTATTTGCTGATGCTACGGCCCTGGTTGCGGATTCAGAGGAGAAGCTATGTAGGCTAGTGTCTGAGTTTGATTGAGTTTGTGAGAGGAGGAAGCTTCGAGTGAACGTGGGTACAAGTAAAGTAATGAGATTTTAGAGGTCTGTCGATGCGAGCAAAATTAGTGTCCCCTCAAATGGAGAGCTCTTGGAAGAATTTCCGTGTTTTAAATATCTAGGCTCCCATGTGGAGATAACTGAACTAGTTGAAACAGAAGTGAAGAAGGGGTGTTAAGTGTTGGGTGTACTGAAGAGTGTAATGAGCTGTAGGACGTTGGGGATGGAAGCAAAGAGAGGGCTGTATGATGGTATTGTTGTCCCAACTGTGCTCTACGGAGCTGAGACTTGGGGGGGGTGAGAGCAGAGGGAAGAAGAAGGCTGAATGTTTTTGGAGATGAATGTTTTAGAAGCATGGCTGGAGTAACGCTGAGAGACTGGATCACCAACGACGTGGTTCGAGTCAGAACATGGATGGTGAAGAAGTTGGAGGACAGAGTGAATTCGCGTGATCTGAGATGGTTCGGGCACATGGAGAAGATGGACGAAGGACGATTGGTGAAAAGGGTGATGAATGCGGAAGCTAGTGGTTGCAGGCCTAGAGGTAGACCGAAGTTTGGGTGGACGGATGGTGTGGAGCAGGCGTTAGGAAGGAGAGATATGAATGTTGAGGTGGCGAGAGAGCATGCAATGAACAGGCGTGAATGGAGAATGGTTGATTTTTACGCTGCTCTGATGTGCTTTCCCGCCCTTGGCATCCCGTTGTCGTGATGGCCGTGGGTCTTGGGGGTCCGGCTATTATGACGCGGCGGGGGTACACTAGTGAAAACTGTCGGTCACCGCTGCTGACAACGGATCCTCGGACTGCACTCGTGACCCGGAGTGTCTGTTGCGGGGTTACCGGCCGGGCTCTTTAGCACATAAGAGCTAAGTTGTGTGAGTGTGAGCGTATGAGGATGTGAGGTGCGCCTTGCCGTCGGCCACCCCCTTTTCTGGGGGATGCAGCCTAGTGTCTGTATCTTTCTTACATCAATGCATCGCTTATCTATTTCCTGAAGCGCTGTCTGGCTGTGGTCAAGGTTTGACTTGAGAGACAGGTTATGTCTGCGTTTCGCCCCCCGTCTTGTAGAAGGTCAAATTTACTTGAACGATTCACTCATGTGGAACACTGAAGGCATTACAAAACGACGTCTGTTGCTTATTCTAGCTCTTGCTACCGTCTGTTACACATAGCTGATTCGGCGTTGAGGCTCTGGTGGAAATGAGGCCCAAATCATAGCTGATTTACTTTCAATGTCAACGCTAGCCACGGGAAGCAACCAATCGGAGTTTCCCTTATCAGCCTCTTCATGCGCCTAGAGAGGAGGTTTTCAAAGACTAGCCTCAGAGCTCCGGATGATTTGAACCCCTAAACCTATAAATTTGTCTATCTACTTACTATGAAGCAGTTAAGATAGCTACGTTTTCGGGTGTAATACTGTCTTTAAAGTCTTGAATCTTCCTTGGTTTTAAACATGGGAGTATTACTAGTCATTTGCCCTGTCGAGTATAATCAATACATTTTGTACGTATTATGTGAGTTTTAAGATGTAAATACCCATTCGTATAATAGCTTCTATGACTTATTTCTTTTTGAATTATCGCTACAGATATAACAACATTTAAAACTTCACTATCTACAATACCTGGTGCTTCAACAAATAAGACCAATATTCCCTAATTGTATATTTGCTATGCTGCAGTTACATGTTACGAAGCATGTCTACATTACAGACAAAGCCAGGAAGCTCGTAGGAGTCTCGGCAAACTCCTTTATTCATGATGTTTTCACAGTATCTATCGTCTCCTTATACCGGCAACTCTCGTCATTAATCCGTTCTCGTCTATCTCGGGGCTATTTGTGCATTAGTCACCGTTTCATAAATATTAATAATACAATTAACGCGCTTTATACAGACACAGACACTAGGCCGAATCCCTCAGGATAGGCCGACGGCAAGGCGCATCCTACACAACTTAGCCCTATTGCGCGACAGGGTCCGGCCGGAAACCCCACAACACACACTGGGTCGCGAATGCGGTCCGAGGTGCGTGTCAGCAGCAGGGCCCGACAGCGTGGTTGGTTATCCACGCCGCGTCATGATGAGCGCCCCCCCCCCCCCCCCCGTTTCTCAACGAGACACCAAGGGCGGGAAAGCACATCAGGGAAGTGAGGCCCAAATCAAATCAAGCACATCAGGGCAGCGGCAAACACAACTATTCATAACCATTCTCCACACACGCCTATTTATTCTCCCCCCCTTCCCCCCCCCAAAGCATCTGTTAGGTTCACGGGCCGCGCGGAGTCACGGCCCAATCGAGGGGGGGGGGGGGGGATGAATACACTTATTTCGTTTCAGACTCTCCTCTTCTTCACCCTTCACTATCTCAACTTTTCTCCCTCATCCCGATTTCCTTAACTTTTATTTACCTCATTTACATCATATGTTTAGTTCAAATTTCCTCAAACTTGTCTCAGACTCCTTCTAATCAACTCATATAATAGCAGTGGCACACAAACACACACCTACACACACAGACACGCGCACTCGAATATACACATACCGGTTCTAACTATTCTTCTTTCATGTGGAAAATAACAGCCAAGTTGCGCTCTTTCATGCAACTTTTTTCTAAGACTGTTCCTTCTTTTTATTTCCATTCATGCTGCTCTCATACGTAAAATTCCCTACTACCTAGTGTAAATCTCATGCATGGGATCCCCGTTTTCTGCCTCTTTTTCATCTTTCCCCTCAGCAGGTGTTGGAGCGCGTAGCCTGCCACCTGAAGGACTACTGCGAACCCTTGGGGCTCTATAGTAGGGTAGGTAGTGTGTTATTCCTCCTTATTGCCATCCGGAGGGCGCTGGGATCATATGGCCTTAGCACCTTAAGAGTTCCTGTACCTCCTGTGGCACCCGTACTAACTTGGTGCAGCACCGTTTGCGAGTTTGACATTCGGCGCCAGAAGGGCAATGGCTGCAGCGCGCTAGAAAGCTTAGTCACTCCCGCTCCGTCCGCGGTTTTGGACCAACGTATTGTTCCTCGAGTTCTCTCGAAAATATTCGTCGGTACGCTTGGTTGGATTGATTGATTTGGGCCTCATTTCCACCAGAGCCTCAACGTGAGTCATAATAGGCTCCCCCGTAGGGCGCGAGGAATTGTTGATATTGATTTAGGCCTCATTTTCGCCGGGGCCTCAACGCGAGTCATTGCAGGCTCTTCCATAGGGCTTCGCGCCCTATGGGGGAGCCTATTATGACTCAGGTTGAGGCTCTGGTGGAAATGAGGCCCAAATCAATCAATCCATAGGGCTTAGTGATGTCAGTGCTGGGTTAGCAAGCACGTTCAGGGATTCGATAGGAGTGGAACGGATTTCATTTGGGCCTCATTTCCACCAGAGCCTCAACGTGAGTCATAATAAGCTCCCCCGTAGGCGCCCGTAGGGCGCGACTGTCGTTGATTGAAGTAATTGCGGCATATTCACGTACTAGCGCGTACGAGAGAGTATAGAGTTAATGCGTATCTTCGTAAAATGTGTTGTTTCTGTGCGTAATGAGGTGGAGGGACCACCTCATTTGCACAGGTGTTAGAGGTTTAGAAAGCTTCGTGTAGTCCGGTGTGTTTTCCGGAAGCGATAAGCTTTTTACGGTAGGTTGCACGGGGGATCTAGGATTTTGATTAGATTTGGGCTTCATTTCCACCAGAGCCTCAACGTGAGTCATAATAGGCTCCCCCGTAGGGCGCGAGTAGTCATAGGAATTCCTGCCGGTACGTGTTGGTTGGAATAGTCCCTCTAGGGTTGATTTGCATGTCTAGGTTGACCGGTGGTGGGTTGATCATCCATGTTGGTGTGTTAATTTGAAGGATTCGGTAGGAAAATGAAGGCTTAACAGCTTTACGATTGATGTTTAGCGAGGTCAGGAATTTGTGTCTTAACGCTCCCGTGCCACATAATAACTGAGAACCCCTATATAGTACAGGCTGGTCCCTAGTTTGTGCTGGGACCTTAAACCGCACGTTTGCTTGCATTATCTATATTAATCTAAATTAAAGTAAACTCGGTAAAGCCGGTCAAGAGGCCTCTAATGTTAACTCCCTGGCCCCTGGCGCGAACCAGGGGGCCGATGGGGACTCTGAAGAAATCCATTCGGGAGGGACCAGCATCCCCTCCAGAACACCGGAGACCAAGACTCCATCTGCCAAGAACATCAGCCTCGCCAAGATGACCAGCACCACCTTGGAGGACGCCGACTGGAGACGGCCGCATCGACAAGTTGACCAAGAACTTCCAGGAAATACTAAACCTGCTGAGCCAAGCGACCGGCCACTCAGAACAGAAAGCAGAAGTCCTCGCCGCAGAACCAAGCACAATTGACGATCGTCTAACGAGACTCGAGGGTCATGCCAAGACTATTTTCCTCCATATCCACGAACTAATAAACAAACCAACTAAAGTACCCGCAACTTATACAAGTACCTCCACCTCTACATCTGACGACAACTTCGACAACTCTTCATCTCGCCAAAATCCCAACAGAGCTCCAAGGAATGCAAGAAGGAGGCAATACACGCCATCCAATGAACACAACTTGTTCAATAATAGTCCTACCTTTCCAGAACACTTAAAAATCACGTTCGACGCCAACGACAGACCGGACATTAGTCCATACACTCTGCGGAAACAGCTAGGCTCCTTCACTGGCCGCCCAGTCGTGAGCATC
>SDVV010024609.1:0-12557 GCA_016164225.1 Gammarus roeselii
TTTCGGAAAACACACTGGACTATACGAAGCTGTCTAAACCTCTAACACCTGTGCAAATGAGGTGGTCCCTCCACCTCATTACGCACAGAAACAACAACTCATTTTACGAAGATACGCATTAACTCTATACTCTATACGCGTACGCATATTCGCGCACGCGCTAGTACGCGAATATGCCACAATTAAAATATTTACTGACTTCATCTTGACAAAACTAATATTTTCGCACGCGAGGCCGTGCGGACTTACCTAATTCAACGACGGTCGCGCGCTACGGGGGAGCCTATTATGACTCACGTTGAGGCTCTGGTGGAAATGAGGCACAAATCAAATCAAAATCGACAGGCGTTGATGCCAGCTTGCGGTGTAACATGTAAAACTCTGTAGGTCTCAAAGGTTAGGAAGAGGTTTATGTTCTCATTCTTCACCTGCAAACAAACGAACGATTATTTAAAAAGGAATAAGGTAGCACAAATCGTGAATTTACGTTCAAATCTTGTGATAGTTATGGCACGATGACGAGCTTTTCTGACAAACTCTTCTGATATGATCACTGAGTTTTTATGAACACCAACACGGAATTGAAATGAGTGTCTAGTTTTTTAACCGACAAATTTAAATAGTATCCGTCTGTACAGCTGTTTCATCGCTAACCGTAAGATGATAACACAATGTAAACCAGCCTGGAGGACATGACCGCTATCGAATTAGCTTTTCTGATGTAAAACGAGTCATGATCGTTGTTTAAAACATCGTGCAGAAGATGTCAAGGGGACACTCGGGATACGGCTATTATTATTCAGTTTGAAAACTTCAGTCAATAATGGCATGCCCGTCATCGACACTTTGTTACCATTGTGTCGGTCAGTGGTAAAGGGCTCATGTCTGTGTATAGTCGGTGGGAGCCCCCCTCCCCCGCGATGCGCCCCCGATCCGCGTTACTAATTTCTCTCCTTCATTTGCATGACAAAGACCGGCCTCATTCGGACGCCGGAATGAGGTGCCGTTTCTCTTCTCGAATTCTGGGATTTTCAGCACCAAAAGGAAAAATGCAAGCGATTTATGTGGTAACCTAATTATACAGTGCATTAATCAGGCAGGCATTTAGCGTAATAATAAGCACTGCACCCAAAGAGTTTGGCGGTGTGAATCCCACAGTGTTATGTAGGTACTTTTCAATTGGGAACATGATACCTTTGCTTGTTAAGCACCTCACTGTGTTCGCAGTGAGTCACCCTGGGACCAAGCGCGACGACAAGGGGTCGCCACTGGTCGTTGTTCGTTATGTTTGTGGCACGATTAATAGGGGGCCGAAGCCAGGCGTCCCTCCAGCCTTGGATTGAGATGTTGCCAGGCGCAATTGTTTTAGGGGTCTTAGGATTCTAGGATTTAAAATGTACTTAGGTATTGTGACAGAATAAAAAATTACAGAAATATCACAAGATACACAGATAATATGTACAAAGTTTTCGCCAGAATGAGCTGTTCCAAAGTAAGGGTGGTAAATATATTAATTTGCACATTCATCAATCAATGTATTTTGTCGTAAAACACTCTCTATTCCAAATTGTTCAATATAGCCCAACAGCTATTAATTTACAGAATACAAAGTAAAACCGGTTTAGGTGCCGTTCAAGTAATCGTGCCACAGTACTGTTTGCACTAACCTTGAACGAAGAAAGTGAGAGTAGAAAATGTCCAACATGGGATTGTATATTATATTTACTCACGTAATGTTAGGGAGATGAGTTTTAAATTTTGATACAAATTCCATAGCTAAAATGACGTGTTGCAGGTACGAAGGAAAAAACATTTAAATGAGCAGTTAAAACAGGGCTGATAATTGAACAGTTCCTAAATGGACGAGATCACAGGAAATGTGTGCATATGAAACAGGAATGAACACATAGGAAACTAACTGACCCTGCAAATAGCTGACATAATAAATTTCGTAATGGAAGTAAATTACTGTTCAAGAATTTAGGCACGGGTATAATTTTAGTTTACCTCTGAGGGCACTTATACGTCCTCGTTCTAATATCTATAGCAATGGATTTTCAAGTCTTAGAAGTTTTGTATTTTAAAAATAGTTGTGACTGTGTTGACGATTTAAGGTGAATTTGCAGATCCGTATTGTTTCAAAGATTATACATAAGGTTATTTCTTATGAAATAAAATTAAAGCAAAACTGACCAAAAAAAATTATCGCCCAATATCAAGCCTGCCCGTTATAAGTGAAGTTTGAAGAAAAATCTTTCATGATCACTGTATACACACTGTGTACCAAATATAGTTTCAATATGGCTTCCAAGCTTTCAGCAATACATAACATTATTTATTACCATTCACTGGAGATGTTATTGATGGGTTCGATAGTTAGTACGTCACTGTTGTAACTTTGATGGACCTTAGGAAAACCTTTGACTGCGTGAACCATGAGATTTGGGATTAAAAAACAGCACCATGGAGTTATTTCCATTACCCAAAGGTGGGAAAGAAGTTATTTTCTTGATAGAAAACCCTAAAAAAATTGGAATAACCAATCATCAGTTGGTACGCTAAATATAGGAGTACCTCAAGTGTTGATCCTTGGGCCTTTGCTCTTCTTATCTCTATTAATAATATTGTAAAGGAAGCGACTGGCGATTCTTTGTCCTTTTTGCAGGTGATCCAACAATTTAGTCGACCGGATTTTTTTTTAATGATACTGTTACTGATATGAATAGTCAATCGAATTGCATTTCGAACTAAACGGCACATTCCTAACACACAGGCCGAATTCCTAACACACAGGCAAAAAATTGATGTTATGGTAGACCAGAGACTTAACTAGAAAGATCACGTCTGTTTAGTGGTCGGGAAATTATTCAAATTGTGTGACATCTTTCACAAAATTCGAGATTGTCTAACAACTGCTGCCAAAAATCTTTTATACTAGTTTCATTCATACCTTTCTGAATTATTGTGTATTCGTGCATGCTTCGACCCCCCTATTGCTCATAGTCAAAAGCGTGTAACTCGAACTCTAGCACATACTAGCAGACGTGACCACAAATTACCTCCTTTTTGTTTATGGAATATTCTCCCACCGTGTCAGATAATTACATTTACGCTTCAGTGTTTGTTTACCAAGCTGCGAATTAGTTAACTTACATTGCTAACGATTTTGTTCGTGAAAATTAACCCTACGTATATTCTTCGTAACAATACGGGGTGGAAAATTTATCGTAACTAGCCAACACAATCCCAACTATTAAAAAAAGACTTTTAAACTTGGAATTTGATTGCTATAGATATGAGGACGAGTAGCTGTATAGGTACCTCCAAACGAAACCTAAAATTATACATGTTTGAAGTTGTATGAAAACTATATCGTGAATTGTAGTCTACTTCCTCTTTGCAATGTACCATGTCAACTGTTTGTCACTCATCGGTATCACTTTGAGAAAACTTTCATTCAATTTGTTTTCCTGTTCATACACTCCAATTTCCTGTTATCTCGATTATTTCAAAGCCGGTTCAACTATCAGACCCATTTTTATGACTCAATGAAATATTTTTTACCTCTGCTTATGTAACATATCATGTCAACTGCGCAGTTAGTTTCAAAATTTGCGTTTCCGTATGCCTAACAAAACGTGAGTAAATGTCATATACAACCTTATGTTGGACATTTTCTGCTCAGTCTTCTCATTACATGTCACTTCAAACAGTAAATTGTTCTGATTAAGTAAATATCTGTTGACCTTCCTTACTTTACATTTTTTTTTTAAATCAATAGTCCAATGTTACGTTTTCATGTGTTTACATCTTGAATAATGCGGAATAGAGAAAGTCCTCCAACAATGTCCATCGATTAGGCTGATGTAGAGGAAAACTTACTGACTAACCTTGTTATAAGTTAATATTATTTATATCCAGATAGCAAATGTTGCCTTCAGAACCGCTCACGCTGTCGTAGAATTGGTTCATTTCTGTGCTTTGCGATATTTCTGAAATTTTTCCATCTGACATTATACCTGAATAAGTTTTGAATCCTTAAATCCTCTTGAAACCATGCTAGCCCGGATATATGGTTCAATATAACAACACATTTTGACTGTGAATTGGAGAACGTCAGATGGCAACACTGCCAAACTTGGATGCCTAATGGAAGCACCAGTTATTGGAAGTATTCAATTGTTTCCCTCTTCCACAGCTGATTGACGGACTCAGAGCCTAGGAATGATTCTCCGGGTCAGAGGAGCAGCGTTCGAGGCTGATTGTTCTGGCAAAATATGTTGAATTCCATCTACTTGCGTGTCATGTCAATAGGCTTATTAGGCAAAATACTTCATATAATAACAGTTACTTATCATTGACGTGATGAATGTCTCGTAAAATTAAGAAATGAGTCTAGAGGTTACTTACAAATTCGATGAATGATGTATTTATTATAGGCTGTAATAAAATTTTAAATATTTAATTACTGCCCAAGTTAACAATCTCCACGAGAGATCCGCAGATCCCCATCAGACGCTGGATAGAAAGCCTTTTTATTAAAGGTAGATTGCGTCTTATAATATCATTAAGGAATGAATAAATCCCGCGTAACGTACTTGTCACTCACAATTGTTCTTGAAGTAGACGTCTAAAGGTCATTTCGAAGACGTATCCATTATTTTTTTTGTAATATATCGCTTTTCATTCACAGAAAATAACACTAGCAAATACTGTAGGCAACTGCCTTGTGTAATGCCAGGTGAAGATGGGTCAGTGTTAGAGAGGAGGCTTTTAATGTTAGTTTCCAACGCTATTATAGTGGAACCACCATCAATATTTCTGCGCCATACGTAGGCAATCATTTTCGATTATAAAAGTGGATATTATATTTGAAGAAGCCGGCATTCAATATTTCTATACCCTTTGATATATCGTGAGTCAGCGTTCTACTCGCTATCCCTCGAGCGGCCTATTCGAGTCCCAGTCCAACGTTCTCCGGACCATAACCGGAGCACGCGGAACGTGTCTTGTCTACAGCGATGTTCTACGGCTTTTCCAATCGGCAACAGGTGACGGACTCATCCTCCCCTTCTCCTCATCGGAGTGCGTGGTCCTTCCCCTCTTCGGTAACTACCTGCATTGGTCCGATTAGGGCTTGCCTTTGAAGTACAGCCTCTAACCTGGCTTTGTGTGCGGCCCGTTTGGGATGCACTAGTTTGCGGCGCGTGTGTTGCGGTGACGGGACGCGTCGCGGCCTCCGCCGCTAGGCTGAATGGCGCGCTCTGGGGGGTACAAAGCGACCTAAATTGCTGCCGGTAGCGCGCTTTGTGCTAACACTGACGCAAATTGACTGCTGATGCAGCCATTACTGGCCGTTCCTAGGCTGGAGGAGGAGACAAGGGGAGGAGGAGAGGAGCAGGCTTCATCAAACAGCTTAATGCAGACACAAATACGCTCGGTTCCGAAGACGCGTGTTTCTATCGGTAGGATAAAAGTGTATTTTTTATTCAGGTGGTTAGGCTTTTGTTTCATATCAAAATATAATTATGTTCTTCAGATTGAGTGGGATGACATAATGGGCCTTCTTCTATAGTTGTAAAATACGTTTATAAGAACAGTTTCGGAATTGATAGCCACTAAAAACATGCCCGGTGTATGGGCATGCAAAGCCTGTTCACCGAAATCAAGCTGTCTCTCTGCCACCGGCTTCACACAACTGGTCTTGCTGGAGGCATTTGTTCACAGGTTTCAATACAGATTCAGCTACAGATGCAAGGCCGAATCTTCCAGCAGTGGGGTAGCTGCCGGCAAGACGCACTTCACACTTCTACACTTCTCCATGCACTCGCACACATACCAAAACTTTACCTTTTAGCTCTAGAGGGTCCGGTCAGGACCCCGCAAAATGCACTTCGGGTCAGAAGATATGTCCGAGATCAGGGTAAGCAGCAGGGACCGACAACTGTTATGTCCGAGATCAGGGTAAGCAGCAGGGACCGACAACTGTTACGTCCGAGATCAGGGTAAGCAGCAGGGACCGACAACTATTATGTCCGAGATCAGGGTAAGCAGCAGGGACCGACAACTGTTACGTCCGACATCAGGGTAAGCAGCAGGGACCGACAACTGTTATGTCCGAGATCAGAGTAAGCAGCAGGGACCGACAACTATTATGTCCGAGATCAGGGTAAGCAGCAGGGACCGACAACTGTTACGTCCGACATCAGGGTAAGCAGCATGGACCGACAACTATTATGTCCGACATCAGGGTAAGCAGCAGGGACCGACAACTGTTACGTCCGACATCAGGGTAAGCAGCAGGGACCGACAACTATTATGTCCGAGATCAGGGTAAGCATCAGGGACCGACAACTGTTATGTCCGAGATCAGGGTAAGCAGCAGGGACCGACAACTATTATGTCCGAGATCAGGGTAAGCAGCAGGGACCGACAACTATTATGTCCGAGATCAGGGCAAGCAGCAGTGACCGACAACTGTCAATGGTTTACCCCTGCTGCGTCCTAATTGCCAGACCCTCTCCTACTCACGTCCATCCTCTTTCTCAACGAGACGCCTTGGGCAAGAAAGCGCATCAAGTTCGCGTCAAAACTCATACATTCAGAGTTTTTCTCTATTCACGACAATCCAATACGCACTATTCGTACATTCCACAATGATGTCTCTTCTCCCGAAAGCCTGATCACCCATCAATCCACCACCCAAACGTGAGTCTTTTTCCATGCCTACCCCTACTCACCTCCACGCACAACACCTTTTCGCCAATCTCTCATCATCCATCCTCACAACGTCTCCGATTCACCTCAAAAGATGTGTATCTAACCTTTCCTAAAACTTCTCCACCATCTACGCTATAATTCAAACGTCAATATTGATCCTATTCATCCGCATAACTCCAAAAAATCCCTCTAAAACAATTCAGGTCGTAAATAGACAACCTTCTTTTGGAGAAGAATCTTTCCTGCAAACCTCTCTTTGCTTTCATCCTCAATGTCCTCCTAGAGCTAATTTCCCTACCATCTTTAGTGTACACAACACTTTTCACTCTTCCTTCACTCGAGACTTCACGTCAGTTTCAACTAGTCCAGTCTTTTCCACTTGAGAGTTCAGGTACTTGAAGCACTCAACTTCCTCGAACCATATTCTATTTAAACTGGCACTGATTCCGCTCGCATCGTCTTTTCTGCGAACAAACCATTACTTTACTTTTATCTACATTACCTCGCGACTTCCTCGTTTCGCACATGCTACCAAACTGCGACACTAGCATACACAACTTCCGAATCTGCCACCAGTGTCGTATAATCCGCAAAATGGCAACTGACTCAACTACCAATTCCGCCCATTCGCTCTAAACAAATCCTAAACACGAGCCAATTCAATCGCACTCACCTCTCTGTTCACTCCAACCATAACAGTCAGGGAGACATAACGCAACCATGTCTCAGTCTTCTTTTTCACAGGGAATCAACCCCTCACTTAGCTTTCCTGTCAATAGAGAAACTCTGGAACTCTCTTAACAAGTTTTCACCTATCCCATACAAACGCAACACCCTCCACAGGCGCTCAGTCAACCCTATCGTAGGCCTTTTCCAAATTCATGAAGGCCCAGAACACATTCTTTCCCTTCGCAGAATACTTCTCTCAGACTTGTCTAGCGGTAAAATTCTGATATGTGCACCCTCTGTAACTTCTAAAGACGCACAATTCTTCGCCAAACGCGCCATCTGTACTGTCTAAAATTTTCTTGATTAGAAAACAACTAACCCACCACACACAACAAAATATTTCTTAAGTTGCTGTGGTAATTTTTTTATCTTTTGCCCTTATACAGAGCAGCAATACAAACACTGACCCAATCGATCGGTAACAAAACACAGATTTAGTTGCCTCATCGCGGATTCGATTACCAATACTCCTCCCTCCTAAGGCACTCAGTAGCAGCGCCGTCCAACCCAGCAATTTTCCCTGCTTGTATCTTCTCTATCGTCTCCTGCACCTCTTCATTAGTAATGCCCACAACAAATCCTGCTCCCAAAACCAGCCTCCGTTCACCATCGCCCACACCCTCGTCGATGTTGTCACAACACAACACAGTATTGTGCTTGGCGACTTCAATATCCCCGACATTGATTGGGAATCAGACGAATGTACTGCCACCGGCCAACGTCTGATTGATTTTGCAGACGATAAGTTCATGACCTAAATGGTGAAGACACCTACAAGAGGTAGCAACATTCTTGATCTCCTATTTAGTGCAAGCGACTCTCATGTCACGAACGTCGAAGAAGGTGAACCACTCGGAACTAGTGACCATAACTGTATCCGTTTTTTGATAGAGCTCGAGTTGAAGACAAACTGCGAAAAAGTCCCTAACTTCAGGTTAGCTAATTTTGATGGCTTAAGAGAGCCAATAACGTCAGCAAATATAACCCTCGGACAAGATGTCAATCAATCGCTTGACTATTTCTTGACTGCACTTAAAAATATCGAACATGAGCATATCCCGCGCAAAAACAGGCGAACAACAGCTTATCAGCCCAAGTACTGGAAAGGAGAATTGCAGCGCCTTCATTCACAAAAGAAAGCAAAGCACTCGACTAAGCAAAATCATCCACATGACGACGTAGCAAAAACTGAATACAAAATTAGCAGAAGAGATCTAGAGAGGGTCCTGAAACGTAAGAAAAAAGATTATGAAAATGAAATTGCTGCCAATGCCAAAACTAATCCGAAACAATTTTTTAGTTATACTTCGAGCAAAAAAAATGTAAAATCTGTAATAGGTCCTCTCGAAAACGATGTTGGTGAGCTAGAAACGGACGACACCAAAATGAGTGTTCTACTTGATGAATACTTTTTATCTGTATTTACGTTAGAGAATCAGGATATTCCTAATCCTGAGGATATCGTAGTGGCAAAATGAATTGAAGCCCCCACCACAGTGAACTTCTCTCCCGCCGAAGTTATTAAATATATATTCATGAATTGAAATTCACCAAATCTCCAGGTCCCGACCAAATTCATCCTAGAATTCTAAAAGAGACTAGAAACGAAATCGCCCAACAATCATCAAACATTTTCACCCAATCTCTCACAAATGGCACCTGCCCCTCTAAATGGAAAGAGGCCAATGTAACCCCAATTTTTAAAAGAGGGGACATAAAGTGTCCCGGCAACTACCGTCTAATTAGTCTCACCTCAGTCATTGGCAAGTTGATGGAAAGTTTGATAACGGATAAAATTACAGAATTCTTAGAATCAAGCAAACTGATTGGCGACTCCCAGCATGGTTTTAGACACAACCGTTCCTGTCTTACAAATCTGCTACTTTTTTTCAGAAATATAATCGAAATCCACGACACAAAATCTGTAATTGATATCATTTACCTTGACTTTCAAAAGACCTTTGATAAAGTCCCACACAAGAGCCTAATTAGTAAATTGCACAGCATCGGTATTCGAGGCGAGCTTAACAGCTGGATAAATGCTGGCTTACGGACAGACGGCAGCGAGTTGTACTTAACGGAGTTTCCTCCCCCTGGGGTAACGTTACAAGCAGTGTTCCTCAAGGATCCGTGTTAGGGCCCGTTCTCTTTATAATATTCATTAATGATCTCGATAGCAACGTACTCTCAAACATTATCAAGTTTGCAGACGATACTAAGATCGGAGGAAAAGTGCAAACTGAACTAGAGTGTCAGCAGATCCAACTAGACTTGAACAAAATTGTTGATTGGTCAGAAAAGTGGCAAATGAAATTTAATGTCGACAAATGCAAAGTTATGCACATAGGTTTTCATAACCCCAAACACGAGTATTCAATGTCTGGAAAAAAAACTCATTCCCGTCACAGAAAAGAGAGATTTAGGTGTCATCATTAGTAACGACTTGAAAAGCAGCAAGCAATGTAACGATGCTGCCAAGCAAGGCAACAAAATGCTAGGTATGATATCCCGCACTAAATCTTACAAAAACCAGCACAGTATGCTCAAGTTATTCACTGCATTTGTTAGACCGCATCTCGAGCATGCCGTTCAATTATGGTCTCCATTCCTTAGAAAAGACGTTATTAAACTTGAGAAGGTTCAATGTAGAGCTACCAAACTCATCCCCTCGATGCGGAATAAATCGTACGAAGATAGGCTTCGTGAACTCAATCTTTACTCGCTAGAGAAACGTCGAGTCAGAGGCGACATGATAGAAGTGTGGAAGATTATGAAGGGTAAGGAAAACGTCGACCGAGCGAGCCTTTTCACTCTAGATTCAAACGGAGTGACTAGGAACAATGGATACAAAATCGTTGGGAAACGTTTCTCACTCGACATCACGTGCAATTTTTTCACGTATAGAGTTGTCGAAGAATGGAACAAACATACAGCGGAGGTTGTAAACAGCAATACAATCGAAACGTTTAAGTCGCGGCTAGATAAGTTCTACATAAATCGCCGATAAATAGCTAAACCGTTCCATTTCCTGTTGTTATAAAAAAATAGAAATGGCACACGAAGCTCTCTCAGACGTTCTACTTCAAAACTAAACCTCTCACTACCAAAAGGCAAATTGGTTTGGGCCAATTGGCCTCATAGACGTTCTACTCAAGAACTAACACTCTTGCTACCGCAAGGCAACCTAGTTTGGGCCAATAGGCCTGTTGTTGTCTCCCTACACTTGTAAACACTTGTAAACAGCAATAATATCAGTCTCTCTGACATCCTCAACATTCAGCAATTCCTTACAATTCCCTAAAATACTCGCCCATCTCTTCCGTTCATCACCACTCTTCAACAAAAACCGGCAGTTTTCATCTTCCACAACAACCTGACATCCCGTCTCCCCCTCTTCCCCCTTTCCAGAACATCTCCTTGTTTTCCTGAAAAATCTTGCACAACCGCATACCCCATCTTAGCATCAGCGTCCTCATCGCTCTGGTCACCACACGCTTCTACTCAATTCTCTACTCTCAATAGTTGTCATAAGCCACCATCAACATGGCCCGCCTGGGCCACCGCCAATTAGCTCTTTGTTCCACCACTCGCAACCCTTCCTCATAAGCCCGCCCACGCGGCGCACACCACACACGTTTCTCACACATCTCAACAAGGCATCTCTGAACGTCACCCATTCTTTTTTAATACTCCCCAGACCTTGCTTTCTCACGCTGTCAGATTCCTTCTTCAACGGCTACTGGAACTCCGCTCTGCTTGTCACATTCACTTCACTCATCTTCATTGCATCGCTTTGTCGTCCCACTATTTTTATCCCCTTCCTTCCCTGCTCCACTAAAAATCTTTCTTACCCTTGTAGATGATGAGACATTTTCCCACCCTCTTCTTTCAACACACGCATATCCAACAACCGGTTCATCAACGTCCTAGAAATCAACACAAAATCCATCATCGCTCTATCCAGCACAGCACCAAGGGCCATCTTTACCGATGAACACTTGGTGACATTTCTTAAACAAGCTGTTTCCCACCACTAGCTTCCGCTCCATGAACAAATCAATTAAGGTATCTCCACTGCACGTCATTTCAACCTGGAACGCCGTACCTCCTGACCGTATTCATCAACACTACGCTTATGTCACCTAAGACCACCACCAATTTAAAACAAAATAGTAAGATCGATTGGAAAACTTTGTACTACTGGTCTTGCTGAAAGCAAACGTGTGTTGCGTTCCGTATACCAATACTATATATTTGTGTGTTTGGATCCACTGGATTTGCTTAGGGCAAACATTTCAGGGGTTCTTCAACGATTGAATAACCTCAACTTGGCAACTTTGAACAGATGTTGATGCTGAAAGAAACCGTTTGCACGTTTCAATAAACTACGCGAATAATCTTAACATAATGCGTTTCATAACGCCGGAACTTAAACTTGTGAATTATAATCGCAATGATATTAAATGCGATCTTGAATGTAATATTCAATATCACATTACGTTAGATTATTTTTATTTTTATTTTCAAGATAGTTATTTTTTTGAGATCTGACTAAACTTGAACATCACGAAAGTTGTTCTTGCCCAACTCTGACCACATCGTAGAGGCACTCACAAGCCATCACTGTTATACTCCACAACGCAGAGATCCTCGCAAAATGTGAATGTCCCACACATCGTAGCGGCCACACACACAAATGTATATTGTCCTCTACCCCGTGCAAGCCCTCAGAAACTTTCACTACACCACATCGTAGAGACTCTCACAAACGGTTACTATTGTACCCTAGACCGTTGGAACCCTGAAAAATTGTCATTAAAGTCCTCCACACTGTTGAGACCCTCACCAAAGGTCCCTTCTAACCCCTCTACCACACAGGCCCTCCCAAACTGTTATCCCTGTTCTCGCCACCGTAGAGGCCCTCATACGTTTACAACAGATCATCATACCGTAAACGCCCTCCCAAACTGTTATCCCTGTCCTCCACACCGTAGAGGCCCTCATACGTTTACAACAGATCATCATACCGTAAACGCCCTCCCAAACTGTTATCCCTGTCCTCCACACCGTAGAGGCCCTCATACGTTTACAACAGATCATCATACCGT
>SDVV010024610.1:0-12557 GCA_016164225.1 Gammarus roeselii
CACGGAGTGAAGAAGAGAAAAAAAGAGAGAGTACCATTGTATCGACAGGGTCCTTCAATAAAAAGATACTTACTGGCTCAACAATGGATGATATCATCGAACCCATGTCGTGCCATAGTGGTGCGGAAGAGCTTTCCTCCTGGTGCGGGCTCGATTTTTAAATATCAGGGGTGTGGGGGTGAATGCTGCCATTTCGGCTAATCAGCAGCCGATGAGTCGCCGGCAGACTTTCACCCCTCTAGGTAGTTCACTACTGTTAGCTATCATTTATTTTTTCTTCCTAAGGGAAGGAAGAAGAGAGAGCACACCATGGTGTCGGCAAGGTCCCTCCATAGGAAGATACTCATTGCCTCAATAATGTCAATCATAATTGTCAAGCCTGTCCTATTTTTCTTCTATATTTTTACATCGTTTCTTATAATGTAATTAGTAGTAATAAATAACAATTACTATTACCAGCGACAGTGCAATTATCGCTCTCAAAATAAAATTATTAGTATCAATAATTTTAAATATGAAGAGAGACGTGTCATGTTTTTTCTCTATATAACTATAATTATAGTTTCGACATATCCTGGAGCAGAAGAGGGCCAACTGAGTCCTTGACAATTCTACGCTCGTTGACGTAGCGATAGAAATCCTAAGGGTTCTCCTTGGCGTTATACGCAATGTTTTTTTTCTTTCGTGTGCTTAGGAGATTGGACTAGTCTACTGGCTGTCAAATACGCCAGGCGATGAAGTTCTGCCGCCTCCGCGGTGATATTCCTCATTCGCTGCGTATTTATTTGATCGCGACGATTTAAGGCTCCTGCAATTTCGACGTTCCCCTAAGGAAGCCTGATCATTTCAGCGGGATCAATTGTCCTCAAGAGTATACATCGGTCAATGGCCTCGCGAACTCTCTCATTGTGGATGCGGCAGCATGGGTCCACCGTACCTTCTCTGAATTGTTCGATTAAATTATAAGCGCCCTTAGTTGTTTTCTCACCCCCTGGGGGTTTGCTCGCGCAAAATAGGGGCGGCGTACAGCTCTCTGGGGCGCTGGACGAGGCACTTTGATGGTGAATTCTACAGAGTTGTGGTCAGCATCCCACAGTTTGCTCCCTACTAAGATTTTGCCGACTAAGCGCTCCTCAGTTGACATGACTAGGTCCAGTATGTTGTTCCCCCTGGTCGGTTTGCGAACAATCTGCTAATTTATTGCCTGGGTCCTGTGAAGCTAGGCTCACCCCATCAATATACTTGAAGTCGCCGAAGATGATAGTCCCGTGATTACATGAGACTATTTATTCCAGCTTCTCATAGTGCTGGGCATCATGTCTCGCAATGGTGTGACTGATGCGGAACACCAATGCCAGCTTCAATGTCGCATGGGCCACTTTGATTTCTGCGTTGAGTATTTCGCATGAAATTGTAGCAAGCGTTACTTTAAGAAATGGATGCAGCATCTCCTTTATGTACAGCACGGACCCTCTCCCTCGTTTACTAGGGGTGGGTTTGTCCACGTTGAACATTTTGTCGCCTGGTAGAATCATCTCTGCTGCCAGTTTTTTCTACTATGGAGATCGACCTATGTTTCGTTTATGCCAATGCCATCAAACGAGTACAGGATCGCCAGCTCTCCAAGTTCGTCAAAATTTGGGGCATAGGACTGTTCGTTACAGAAGAAGACTTATAGGAGGTACGTGTCTCGGTCTCCAATTTTGATCCATTAGGAGGATTTCAACCTGACGGTTGTGGACCAGGATGTTGACAATCCCCGCAGTTGCCATCTTATGAGCCCTGTAGCGACACTGTCGTGCCCGCAGCTTCTTTCTCCTGGAGCGACTGATTGGTCATCGCTCCCATCGGGGAATCGACTAAGGCACAGGGCCCTCTAAGTAGAGTTCCCTGCGGCCAAAACTGATTTTCTAATGTACGCTAAGCCCCTAACTTTTAGGCAAGTATTTCTTAGCGCTTAAGTGGAGTAGTGTGCCAAGTTGGGCATTTCCTACATCATTCAGGTGAAGGTTGTCGCTGTGGAAAAGATCGGGCCTCTCCCGAAATTCATCAAACAAGTTGATGAAGGATATTCCTTCGGACTTCCATAGTAGTCCTTGTATCTGATGGCAGAACTACATCGTCCGGCGTGTAGGACAGCCGGAAGACAATAACCAATTACTGTGTTCAAATTGAATAACTGGTATTAATAAACATTGTTTAGAGTATCACCTCAAAGACATCGCAGGAAAAACGTGTTCTTTTGGGGATTGGGGAATCCTTTATAGAAGTTTTTTGCAAAGCATTTCTCATTTTCGTTCTGAGATGAAGAGATTGCATTCATTTTATGATCCGCGACTGGTTCTTGATCATTGTTGAACACTGTTTCCCGTACGGTAACTCTCAACCATATTTGTTAATTAGTTACGTAATATAGGTGGAATTATCGACAAATTGACATGTTCGTGTGCTGAGTGCTAAACGATTAGTCGATCTTCACATCGAAATGACGTCAAATATACGTTCTAAACGTATTTTCTTCCTATTATTAAAAAACCCGGCCTAGCGGGTAAGTACAGTAACGCGCAACACCTGTTGAGTAGACTGTTTGGCCGACCCATGGCAGACGACTTACCTGGCTTCTCTAATCTCAATGCTCACGACCTCTCCTCCTCATCAATTCCGTCTCCCATTTTGCCACCATTTGAAGCCGACGTTTCTTTGGGCTAATCGAACCATAAACAGACTTAGTTAGCACCGGCCGGGCCGAAGAGCTGAAACCTCATCATACTTGGTCGCAGACATTGGTGCGTTAACCGGTTGAGTCATGGTAGCTCGGTGAGGCTGACGATTGAAATCAAACGGATCTGGGAAAAGATAACAAGTTTACGACGTTGATATAAACACATTTATTCCCGTTTATTTTTGATTTGCCTAAACCACGCACGCATGTGACTGGTCGATAAGCCCACACACAAGTTATGGAGTCAAGTATTTGTCAGTTTCCATCGCCACGCAATTCTTATGAGATTTCTTCTCAAATGAGTACCTGACAACATCTAAATTTTATGATTTTAATATATTGCGTCAAGCAGCCTGGGCTACATTGATTCTAAAAATATGGAGGTTGAGGTTGAACCCTCATAAATGGAACATGATGCTCGAGCGTAGAAGGCAATGCTCAGGCAACATTAGGAACCTGTTGCATTGACGAAAATCAGCCTTCTAATTCAATATATAATAATGATTGTGAAAGGGAAACTGTGTGTTTGAATGCAGCTTTTTCTCCACAAAAGACCTTGTTATGAGGTTCCTCATAACATTGCAAATACAAACATACTCTTTTATCGGATACCTAAGGCCACAGAACAATGCAATATTCTATTCATTGGAATCCTTTTTTCCACAATCAGAGGGGCGAGATGCGGGAGGGGGGGGGAGGGGGTTGCTGGAAGACGCGACTGCAGGAGGAAAACAAATTGATTGAAAGAGGCTTCAAAGCTCTTCATGTCGGATTACACTGGAGCAGGTGTTTTGTCTCGGGGTCGCGCTTGATTTTACGTCTTTATTTTAGGGATGTACCGAAGCCACACTTTTGCCGAAGCCGAAGCCATTATATCCATTTCTATCTAAATTTAGCGAATAGATACATACCTAACTAAAATTAACTTTTACATTTTAAAATATTGATCTACAAATATGGTAAAATGGAATTAACACATATTTTGTTATTTTGTCTCATTATTTAAAAAATATATACTATTTTTTCTCTTTTATGAAGTAAATAAGTGAGATAAGTAGTAACTAAACATCAAATATTAATAAATATTGTATTTAAATATGGATTGATTTGATTCTCATTTCCACAAGAGCCTTAAAGCGAGTCATAATAGGCTTAGGACTCCATGATCATGGATCCCAGTAGGCTCGCACGCCTCAGTTTGCAAGAAAAAACAACGCTGTTAAAGTTAAAAAATGTTAAAATTTTAGCAATGTCAGACGCAAAGTGTTGCGCACAAGAAAAATGCTTAGACAAAACGGATCTCCGCTCCCAATCATTCAGAACTATAGGAGTAATATGTACGCACGCCCATGCGTACAGGTAGCCTCGTCGAGACTGGTACAAGGTTTACGCGGCTACACGGACAAAGTCAGCTCCGACAACAACGCAACACGACCTAGAACGCTACATGGTCTAGGTCGATTATAGTACATTTCTCATTTATTCTGGTAAGACTCAGACGAAACGAGTCCTTGCCTCCAATCATTCAGAACTTGAAATGTAACATGTACGCATGCTAGTGTGCATAGGTATCGTCGTTGAGACTGGTACAAGGTTTACAGCTACACGGACAAAGTCATCTCCGACAGCAACGCAACACAATTTTTACAGCTACATAGTCTAGTTTAGTAGAAGAACAATTCATTTATTCAGGTAAGATAAAGACTTAGACGAAACAAATCCCCGCCTCCAAACACTCAGAACTTCATGAGTAATATGCACGCGTACCCGTGCGCACAGATAGTATCGTCAAAATTGGCACAAGGTCCATGGCTTCACGGATCAGATCAACTCCAACCTCAACGTGTCACAAGGTTTTATAGCTACGCAGTCCAGGTCAACCTCAGAAACCACATATGGTCCGTGCACGCTCGAGCGAGCACAGACTTAAGAAAAAACACCCATTCACAAAATCACAAACAGGAACTGCCGGACAGATACACCAGCAGCAATATTATACAAAACAAAATTGTGGATCGTGAAGAAGAAAGTAAGGGCAGATTCGTCATAGGCAGAAAAACAGTTCAGATTATTGATTTCGCACTAATTGTTTGAGGGGATAGGGTTGGGAGGGCATGGGCCCCTTCTGTCCCAAAAGAGTCTGATAAATCCCAGAGGGTGACCCAAGTCCCCCAGATCTTCCCGAGCTCCCCGGGTCCCGGGAGACCCCTCGTCACAGCTCACCCCGGGGCTTGCCACAAATCACTTCGGCCAGTTTCGGCTCGTCGCGACCAACTCGACTCGCCTCAACATGTTTCGACTGATCTCGACGCACCTCGACCAGCCTCGACGTGGCTCTCCCCTCTCTGCGCTTGTAACCATGTGGAATGTAATAACAATTTTTTTTCACTCAAGCAAGCATTTTAGGGCGGGAGTGAGGTGTCAGAAGTACCTCGAGTCCCAAAAGAGCCAGACGAATCTCGGAGGGTAACCCAAGTCCCCCAAGCTCCCCGGGTCCCTTCGTCTCAGTTCATCTCGGCTTGTCTCGATTCGGCTAGTCTCGGCTCGTCGCGACAAACTCGACTCGCCTCAACATGTTTCGACTGATCTCGACGCACCTCGACCAGCCTCGACGCGAACCTCGCCCTCTGTGCCAGTAATCCGCGGACTGTAATAATCAATTGTTCTACTGAAGCATTTCACGATTTAAACATTTTTCTGTGTATGGGTTGTACAGCGTTGGGAGAGGAAACAGGGGTCCCAGGGTTCAGAAGGGCCTCAAGCGGGTACCAAAGTTTATCAAGAGGGTCTCAGAGGGCCTCAAGGGTGTCCCAAAGGGCCCCGGAAGGGTCCAAGTGGGTCCCCCCAAATCCTCCTGGTCTTCCAAGTCACCAGGGTTCCCGAAACCCCCGGGTCCCTCGAGTCCCGCGGGTCTCCCGAGTACCCTTCATTCCCGGATCACCTAGTCTCACCAGCCTCGGTTCGTCTCGACTCGTTGCCTCGCCAGTCGACTCGTCTCCACGCGCCTCAACCTGCCTCGACTCGCCTCGTCCCCTACACGCACAGTGCCATTCAAGACTCTCAATCTCTAAGATCAACAGTAACATTATTTCATCATTTAGCTATCATAACGCCTAACTGTGCTCGGACATTTATTAAGCGCCCGGGAGAGTGCAGATTCTCCCACCGTAGGTTGGCCTAGACTAACTAACACACCGCATAAACCACCAAAGGCCCCTGCTAAACTAATCCAAAATTGATCAATATGAAAACAGGGCACTGATGAATAATAGGGATCACGAAATAAGGAATACTAAAATACTAAAATAACGTGTTAATGGTCTATAGAATGATTAATGACGATCATAGATTTCAGCATACCTGGAAATCAAATTAGTGAAATAACAACCAATTACGACAAATTCTTCTTGCAAAGTATGCACACTGTTCTACGAACATCTTCATCACTAATTTTGAACTAATCCCATAAGGGATTTTACTGACCGCAGCCATTAATATTCAATATGGACTATGGAGTCAGATTAATGTAGTTCTTATCTGAAAATGTATATATTAATAGCGTAGTTTTTTTTAGATATCGAGTCTAAAACATTATTTAAAGTGTAAAAATAATATGTCAGTAGTTTCATGACCTAAAATACTTAAATAGTTGGAAGAAGGAAATATATACCTACTTGGATACTTGGAAGGATTTGGCGTTAAAAAACTGATTGCAGCGCAGCTGCCATCTGCCCCACAGCTGCGAGGACGGTCTCCACTCGTGGGGCGGCATCAGCATTTGCTTGTTGCTGCCACATTTCCGTTCTGTTACACAGTGAGGGTATACATTCATTGGAGGTCTATCAGCAACACAGCTGAGGTACTAGCTCAATAGTTTTTCGAACGTAACGTTGTTTGCTGTGGCTGACAATTGCGGCAGATGCTTTATTTCACGTATTTCAAGTGGCATTAGATTAAATAGCTGAGGTGCCCGTCTGTTCTGGCACTTTAATTTTTTTTTCGTATACATTGGCCGTGGTGCTACCCTTCAGAATTTACAACGTTTATGAACATGAGTTTTCAAAACGTCTTTGGATTGAGTATAGGTTCAAGGTATTCATCGTGTTGTAATATTTCATTTCCTTTAGATCTGCAGTTTTTGAGGTGAAGCTTCTTTGAACTGCTTCAAGTCTTTCCAGATCTATCCATTTACATGGGCTCCCGACGGGAGAGCGATAGTCCCTAACTGGTTGGATTATTGGTTTCCAAAGAGTCAGCATTATCCCTTTATCTCGTAAAAACTGTTCTCATGGCCCAGGAACACAGTCTTCTGCTACTAGCCTCAACCTTTGCAATATGTTCATTGAATAAAGCATTATTCTGCACTATTACGCCTAAGTCACACCAGTTAGACCTTGTTTTTAGGTCAGAATGTTTTCCATATCTTTGTAATCCAAATTTTGATATATTGTATTGCATGTTGTTATTGCCATCCCACTTGAAGATTTCTTTCGAACCAGCTTGAACATTTTCTACATTTCATGCTTCCTTCACTTTGCCTAGTACTTTGGTATCATCTGCAAAGCGGGAGACGGATGAATGTGGACCGGTTTTGTTCAGGTCATCAGCCCTTACGAAGAAAAACAGAGGGTTAGCAGAGGGCCTTGTGGGGCCCTCTAAGGACTTCCACTGGTGCAAAGATTTTCTCATTTACTAACACACTTTTAGTTCTGCCTTTCATGAACATTTCCTTGGATACCAGCGTCATGTAATTGGATAACAGTATGTTGTGATCTACTTTGTCAAAGGCCTTGGCAAAATTTAGATAAATCCAATCCACGTTTGATTCGTCATAATGCATTGATTGTTTCGTCTTATAAATAGTGCTCCAGTAGTTGGGTCAATGTCCTACTTTACTTCCGGAACCATGTTGCTTGGAGTTAAACCATTTTTTTTCAAGAAAATTTACTATCCATCCATTCATTACTTTTTCAAATATTTTGACTCTATGTGATGTCAAAAAATTGGTCTGTAATTTGATTGACTTGTGAAGCAACCTACTTTTGCTAGAGGGAAGATTGCAGCGTGTTTCATGGATATTGGAATGTCAGAGGAGTCCAAGGATTTTGGCCACAACATCAGTAGTGATCTTGACAGTACTGCTCGCATTGTTCCAACAGAGTAGATGGGATGTCCCTATCCCGGATGGCATATTGATACTTATATCATCTATATGTTTTGTTATGTTGTTTCCGTGATGATCTCAAGGTATTGCCGTCTAACCTTTGGTATAATGAATACATGTTTAAAATTTTCACTCAAAAAGTTACTCTTTGCCTTGTTTTCATCAGCCAATTGACAGGATTCATCCAGTAAGCGGCCAATTTTAGTTTTGCATTTCAAATATTTGGCTGCGTAAGTATATAACAACATTGATTTTTTGAAATTTTGTCCATTTTTTGTTCAGTTTGTCTTCTCTCTTGGTCATATGAACCTTATATTCGTTGTTCAATTGAATCAATAGCTTTTTATTATTATTAATCCTTTGGTCTATAAGGGTTTCCTTTCTTGCTGAGCGCTTTCTGTTCCATTGCTCGTTTTTTGATGAGCGTTTTTCTCTCTGAACAAGAACAGCTTTTTAAGGGAATTTTAATTATGTTTGGCACATGTTGTGTACACACCTGCAACAGTATAACATCAAAGTTGTTTTTTGCTTCCTCCATACTGTTTGCCTAAATATTGAGTTGTTTCCGATCAATATTAGAGAGTGATTTGTGTACATTTACAAAATTTATTTCTGTCCTGAAAAAGTTTAACTGCCGTAAAGTCCTGTTCTTGGAAGGCAATATGTTTTTAGTGTTCCTTCTCAATGTGTCAGCAACTAGGCAGATTTCAATCATTTTATGGTCTGACAGCACAGTTTTGTTTATTTTTTATAGTTTTTAGATACTCTGATGAATTCACAAACACAGATCCAACATATCGTGACGGTTGGTCAATAATTTGTGGGAGAAAGTTTTTATCGGCTAATTCTAATAGTTTTTTAGCTTGATTTGCCACAGCTCTGGTACTACCCTTGCCAATTATATAGCTACCAGGTGCTGCTGTTCGATCATTGTTTTTGCCATGTATTCAAGTCGCAAAGAGAAAGATTTTAAAATCATCAAGTACCAAAGAGAAAGATTTTAAAATCAGCGTGATCAATATCTGACATATATGTATGTAGAATTTCAGGTGTATTTTCAAAATTTACATACCCACAGTTTGGTGGTTAAAAACTGTAATTGTTTTACCCATCAGCTTTTGGATTTTAACAATGAGACACTCACAGTAGTCATTGATTTTTTTTAGCTCTTCATAGCTCCCAAGAACATCTTTTACATAGATTGCTTCACCACCACATTTCCTATTTTTGCGATCACTTTTAAACAAAGTGTGATTTTTAATGTACAGCTCAGCTGTTATAACATTTTCATTTAGCTAGAAATAATTGGCCGAAGCCACAGATTCGGCAAAAAATGCCCCTGTATTCGACATGCCAAAGCCGAAGCTTTAGTAAATCCCTAGTTCATTTATACAAGGATTTATTCCCGATCTCGGGATTTGTTATTTGTAGCAAACAAAACGTACTTCACTGTGGTACGTTTTATTGATCAATCTTCCTTTTTCGATTGAACCGTAGAGGGCATTTTTCGTAGCTGTATTATTCGTAACGGAGATGGGAACACGACTCATGACAACTCCAGCTTGTTTATTTTTTGATCGCGGTGAAAAGGGTTCAACCAATCTATTGGGTCGCCCTATGCCTACTCAACGGATCAAGGTGTCGTATATGATTAAGTATTCAAAATTGATAACGAAATAGTAGATTTTTTTAAATATATTTTTTCCCTTATTTTGGATGGTAATATTGATAAAATATAAGTAAATTATTTTGATCGGAATGTCTCTTCATATGATTTCAGGGTACTCATGTCAATACGAGCATTCCCAATCAATTTTCTCATAGATAGTGTAGATTTTAAAGTAGCATTTAATCAATGAATAAATGACGAATCAAGGTACACAGTATTTGCTATCGCGTTTGTGGTAATAGACATTTAGGTTTTATCCAATATTTTTATCATATATAAGACGTGCGATATTTCATGTCTGGAATATAATCAACATAAATATTCTCTCATTAATGCTCACACGAGAAATGAAGACCTCATTCATTCAAGAACACGGGGAGATTTGGGCTCAATAGCGATGAAAGAAAGAAATACCAAGATTTAACTTCGGAGGAAGAGAGAAAAACAATATGTCAGCCACATCTTTTCAATCGCATCGTCGAAGATGGCAAGATAGCTGGAATTCCAAAGGTGGGGCCCCAATGATGAAATACTTCATATGAAACGGCAAACGAAAATCCACTCGTTAGTAGAGATATCCAGGAAGATCCCACCCTTTTCCTTCGATAAGCAGCTTAAAAATTGGACGTCAACAAGTTTGCTACTCATGAAATTCTTCGTACGCAACTGAAACTCAGGCAGAACAATTTCTACAAGTGCCAAAAGCTTTGTACAACACATAAAAATAAATGTTTATTTGTTTTTAATTCCTGGGTTTCAGATTTTAACATTGATCCACAAAAAAATATCTCGGACGAGAGCGAAGTGGTTCATGCCTAGGCCACGTCCAAATCATCTAATTTCAAGGTTCTGAGGCGTCGAAACCCTCATCAATATGAAAATTGGGTGATGAAGCTACCCCACTGCAAAACAAAGAAGTCAGCCGAGCTGTCGCGAGCGTTCACCGTGTATCAAGACTTTGTGCAATTAATTTCGACGCTCATTTCGGGACCGAGTTGAAGTGCGGAACAATTTTTCTCAATGAAGTGCATCAGTCCACCATCTTTTAGTAATAATTTGGTATGAACAATTATGCATGGTAATTTTGTGTGGTTACAAATATAATAAAAAAATTATGTGGTTACAAATATAATAAAATAGATTATCACGAGATCCCGTATTTCTCGGTGTGAAAGGCAAATTGTTTCACAAATCCCGAGGCAAGTAAACTGTTTAACAGCAGGAACCATATTGTAAAAAATGAATGAGGACAGTTGTCGGATAACTGTGGAGTCAAATGGTCAAATTCGCTTATTGGAATTGAACCATGTACCGAGTGTTACAAGTTTCACTCTTTACATAGACGTGGCCTCATTACCTACCACGGAGCTCCACAGAGAACGTTGATTAAGCAAGCGTTTACTTTAATCACTGGATGGAATAATTTCCGAAGAATATTTACACCCCATTTTCTCGGTCACGACTAAATATTGCCGTCATAATACAGTCAGGATTCTCATTTTGGTTGACAATGATTGAGATGATCATTATAATGATTGAGATCATTATTATACTCGAAGGTATACTGACGGAAGACTTATGAGTGAACTTTACGTATATGATTTTGAATTACAAAGTGTAATCCAGCTCTCTTTCAATACTTCATATAAATACAATGTGTATTATATTTGATGAAATTGTAGAATCCTACTGACTTTACAAATATTATCCAATATAAAAATCCTTCATGGAAATATAAGCAAATCTCACGAACCATTGCTCAATTACATTGCGTCAGTAGGCATATGGAGTGACTAACATGGCATAGACAGAATGTGAGAAGGACAGTGGACATCCGAAGAAAGGTGGACATCCGAATTAACACCAATTTTTTCCGTGAAAATTCGTCAACCAATCGAGATTACCTTCTTGTTGTCTAGTGGAATTCTTTGCGACGATTACAGATTTACGACGGTCGCTCCGAGCATTTTCTTTGCAGAGGCATTAGGTAAAATAAAACTCAAATCAGAAAGCTCAACATTAACGTTTGGACCAGTACCATGTTATGTTTACAAATAAATTATATTCATACCTGGAATAAACCATAAACACTGCAATATAATAGTTCGAGTATCTCGGCAAACATTGCTCCACTGTGGAAATTTTCAACTGAGTGGTTCATACGAGCGTCAAATATATTACATAATAGGCCAGCTATGCATGTCAGACGGCAGAGCCTGGAAGCTGTTAGTATTGGTTCATGAAATGACTTTAATCCTTAGACCATACAAAATTTCATCATCATTTGATTTCCATCATATCAACACGCGATTTCAAATGTTTTCTTCGAAATTAACGGTTTTCGTTTCTCTCCGTTTTCATCGATTCCTTTATAACCTTCTGCATCATAATTTTGAGCTTCAATCCATTGCCCTCAGTGCTCCAAAGTAACACTACCCATTATTTATTTTATATCCAATCCTCTAGAGAGAGATACTGTTATTTTATAAACAGGAATTTCTTCACGTTAACTGTACGGCTGATTTCATTAGCCCCATGACTATAAATCATACTTTCCCTGTAGTGCAGATTTGAAGACACCCTGCGTTCTTGCGTCGCTTACTTTATGCGAGTGTGACCGAAGAAGGCCATCATACTTCAGCAGCGCTGCTGTGCAGCTGTGAGACAGACGATCCCAGTAGCACGAGTGTGTCCCATCACACCTCTCAACCACTTATGGTAATTCTTAATCAGCAATTCGCAATCATTGTTGAAATCGCAACATAGCTCTACTAGAAAACAAGCTAACTTTAAAATTATAAAAGTTTTTTTTTGTATTTTTCCTGAATGATGTGTTCTAGTCTTTTTTCAGAAAGCTTCGCATAATCCATCATCAAATGACTCCATCTCTACTGCTCCCCTCTGTATAGGTCGTTTGATGCTTGTCCGCTTCTTGAGTTTCTTGTTTTCTTTTATTGAAATCAATATTATTAGTCAACTCTATAAAGGTATATAAATATATA
>SDVV010024611.1:0-12557 GCA_016164225.1 Gammarus roeselii
TACATAACAGGTGAGCAAACCTCAAGGTATCCTAATGAGCGCTGCGTTGTCCTAAAACTTTTGGAAGTAACCACTCCTACATAACAGGTGAGCAAACTTGAAGGTATCCTAATGAGCGCTGCGTTGTCCTAAACTTTTGGAAGTAACCACTCCTACATAACAGGTGAGCAAACTTGAAGGTATCCTAATGAGCGCTGCGTTGTCCTAAACTTTTGGAAGTAACCACTCCTCCATAACAGGTGAGCAAACCTTTAGTTGTTCCAGGGAGCGCTGCGCTGTCCTAAAGACTTTGGAAGTACCCATCCGACGTGGAGGAGTGTGGCACTAACCGTGGAGCTACTGCCAGTGCATCTTTCACCACGACATCTCAGTCGAGAATCTCTAGGGCACCTTTTTCCACATCATCCCTTGACCAACTCGTGGAAGGTAACAGTATTTTGTGGTAGAGCAAGAATCCCTGGACGCACTTTACTTCACTGCAATATTATCAATCTCTACGAAGTGCTCTCATTAGTTGCAAGTTGAAGAGAGCTATGCACGAGGCAATTCATCACCAATAACCGGTCAGTAGAGTCCAGGTAGCAAATGCAGCACGAGCAATGTGATGTTGGTCGTTAACTCACTCCCTAGTACAACACTACTATCACCGCCTTTCTCTACACAATCAAGTGTCTAACTTCAGTTTCTATGAGCTTGTGTGATGTAATGTTGAACACTGATGTGAAATACAATGTTTAGTGGGAGCTAGTGAGGAGAATAACGTGGGCGGGGGCGCTTGAGTGGCACAGGTGCTCGGGCAGCTGTAGCATGATCCAGACTGGTCAGGCAGGATCGAGGCAGAGGTAGTCCGGCCACGTCTGGAGGGGCAGGGAAGAAAGGGGGCGGAAGGAGAGGGGGGTAGGGTAGGGAACTGGGTACCCTTCCTGCTCCATGTATTAGGTGACTAAAAATTCAGTAATAGCTTAGATTTGATTTCAAACTTTGTTATAGCTGCTCAAGAATCTTCATGGCGCCAAAAGATTATGTTTTCATGTGTTTGAACTTCTAACTTGAGACGCCAGCGAATTTTCAGGGTTCTTCCTACGCACGAGGACATTAAGCAATCAAGCGCTCGGAACTAGTGCTATCCGCCTGCTCACCGCTCAAGGACCCAGGTTCGATTCCCAGCCACGGTTTCCCGGGGAATGAAACTGAGACAATCTCAAATCAACATTGCGTGTCTCCGTGGCTTTTTCTTCTGATGCTGCTGATTTATGTTGTTGTTGAATCGCTAAGTGTAATTTAATGCCACACACTTTTTTCCTTACGTGATCCTTTACTACAGATACTGCATTGATGTATGATACTCTCTCTGACGTTTTACTTCAAAACAATTAAATATCTCAACAATTAAGCTCCAAGCTAGGGAGGGCCAAAATGCCTGTTGTCGCCTTGGAACACATGTTAACACTTCAAACAACGCAATGTGGTCTGCGCGGAGGTGCACAGTTAAGGAGATTGCGAGTGTTTAGGATTGCACTCTCGACTCATGCGTTCTTGCTTGATGGTGCACAGTTAACAGGGTAAGGAGCGTTTAGGATTGCATTCTCAATTGATGCAATCGTGCTTGAAGGTGCACAGTTAACTGGGTTAGGAGCGCTTAGGATTGAATTCTCAATTGATGCAATCGTGCTTGAAGGTGCACAGTTAACTGGGTTAGGAGCGCTTAGGATTGCATTCTCAACTGATGCGATTGTGATTGAAGGCGCCCAGATAACGGGATTAGGAGCGTTTACAATTGCATGCTCAACTGATGCGGTCGTGCTTGAAGATGCACAGTTACAGGATTTTGGGCGTTTAGGATAACACTCTATACTGATGCGTTCCTGCTTGAAGATGCACAGTTAATGAGATTGCAAGCGTTAAGGATTGCAATCTCAACCGATGCCTTCGTGTTTAAAGGTGATGAGTTAACGGGATTGTAGGCGTTTATAATTAAGGATTTAAAGTTATTTAGGCATAATGACATGTCGACAAAATGATATAAATATCAGAATACACAGGTGATACGTACCTTGTCGTCGTCAGCGTGAACTGTTCTGAAGACCACATGTACTATTTAGATAAACCTAATCTAAACATATAACTAAGGTTGGGGGTAGGTTCACCTCTACATCCTACCAACCGATGGACATTGTTGGAGGACATGCTCCGTTTTCCATTTTTAAATATGTCTAGACAGATAAGAGTGCTACATTTATCATGACAATTTACTGTTTCAACTGACATTTAATAAAAAAAATGTGCGTAGAAAATGTCCGATATGAGGCTGTCTATTACATTACACGATGACACCAATTTTGAAACTAACTGAATAATTAGCATGACATGTTACATATGCACACGAAAAAAAACATGTCAATGAGTCATAATAGATGAGTATAACGAATGAACGGATTTCTACATAAATAAGATACTTGGAAATGTGAGATTATTGACGGGATTATGGGCGTTTAGGATTACACTCTCAACTGATGCCGTCCTGCTCGAGGGTGGACAGTTAACTGCATTGCGAGCGTTTAAAATTACACTCTCAACTGATGCGTCATTGCTTGAAGGTGGACAGTTAACGGGATTGCGAGCGTTTGGGATTACACTCTCAACAGATGGCTTCTTGCTCGAAGGTGAATAGTTAACGGGATTGCGAACGTTTGAGATTACTTTCGCAACTGATGCCTTCCTGCTCGAAGGTGGACAGTTAGCGGGATTGCGAGCGTTTAAGATTACACTCTCAACTAATGCGTCATTGCTTGAAGGTGGACAGTTAACGGGATTGCGAGCGTTTAAGATTGCACTCTCAACTGATGTGTCGTTGCTTGAAGGAGAACAGTTAACGGGATTGCGAGCGTTTAAGATTACACTCAACTGATGCGTCATTGCTTGAAGATGGACAGTTAACGGGATTGCAAGCGTTTAAGATTATACTCTAAACTGATGCGTCATTGCATGAAGGTGGAAAGGTATTGGGATTATGAGCGTTTAGGATTACACTCTAAACTGATGCGTTCGTGCTTGAAGGCGCCCAGTTAAAGGGATTATGTTTGTTTAGGATTACACTTTCAATTGACGCTTTCATACCTGAAGGTGGGCAGTTGACAGAATTATAAGCCTTTAGGATTACATTCTATCTACTGACGCGTTCGTGCTTGAAGTGGCTCAGTTAATGGGATTATGAGCGTTTAGGATTACACTACCTAATGATGCGGTCGTTGCGCACCATCCAATATCTAGAAGAAGCTCGTCAAAACGGTATTGCATTTCCAGGCCGCAGAGAAGCTGGCAGTCGGGCAATGTTTAATAGAAGTGACGTTAGTTCAAAAGAGCGTAGATTGCAAAAGTAGAACGTAGTCTTCCCTCTTGGGTTTTCTATTGGTGCACTTGCCACTGCCATTAGTTCACATTTTTAAACCTGAAGGGGGAAGAGGGACACGGCCGTTCCTTCGTGACTCTACCCGTGTTTCACGCGGTGTTCTACTTTTCCCTCCCAACCTGATTGTATTATTCGTTCAACTAAGGTAATGATATATAATAATTTTTAAGATATCTGTCCGTCACGTTTTTCTTGTTTAATGCTATAATACTAAAAATGAGAGGTGAACCGTGTTTTGGTGTCATGTTTGTGACGATGTTCCATGCATTTCTATTATATTTTTGCACCAAAAAGTATCATGACTGTCCATGCACAAACTTTTAATCTTAGCAAGGAAACTATAGCCCAGAATAAAAAAATTTGGACATTGTTTAATATAATTTTTTAAATTCAATTTCTTATTGCAACACAAATATATTACTTTAAAAACTATTTGCGTGAGAAAATGATTAATGACGGATGATCGATTTTTGGAAACATGAAAAATCTGAAACCAAAAGACTGCTCTGTTTCTTAATGCGTAACAAGGGAGGAAAATATTGCTGAGATGTGGCACGACCAATTTGATTGTATAAGGAACCATGTCTTCAACGATGATGACTCGAATATTGTTAATGAAACGCTTAACCAGAAAAACACTAATAATAATGATGAAGTCAATATGTGAGAGCTTAGATCAACGGTTAAGAGATTAAAAGTGAAAAAAAACTGAAGGGAAGGATTTCAGTATGGTCCTGTTCAATTTAAGTATGGACCTGTTTAATTCCGCCATGTCATGTCTATTTTCTTAACTTGATGCCTTAATCCTAACTACCTACCAAAGCTACTTATAGCCCATTAAATAAACATTGACAAAATATGCGACAGTTGTAGGCAATTACAGACCAATATCAATTGCCACTGCCTCATCGAAGCATTAACAATTATGATCCAGAACAGACTTGACGAATGTCTCCAAACAACATCATACCAATTTGGCTTTAAGCCTCAACATGGAACGGAAATGGTTATTTTTACCTCAAAACAAACTATTATTTTTCTATCAGTAGAGGCTCGCAAATGAACTAGTATTTGCTAGATGCCAGAGACGTCTTGAGCCGCGTTAATCATTGGACACAGTTCATAGTACTAATTGAAAGGGGGCGCCTGTGCCCCTCGTAAAACTACTAAAATACCGCTACCAACAACAGCAATGTGCGGTACGGTTGGGAACAAAATACCGCTACCAATAACAGCAATGTGCGGTACGGTGGAGAACAAAATACCGCTACCAACAACAGCAATGTGCGGTACGGTGGAGAACAAAATACCGCTACCAACAACAGCAATGTGCGGTACGGTGGAGAACAAAATACCGCTGCCAACAACAGCAATGTGCGGTACGGTGGAGAACAAAATACCGCTACCAACAACAGCAATGTGCGGTACGGTGGAGAACAAAATACCGCTACCAACAACAGCAATGTGCGGTACGGTGGGGAACAAAATACCGCTACCAACAACAGCAATGTGCGGTACGGTGGAGAACAAAATACCGCTACCAACAACAGCAATGTGCGGTACGGTGGAGAACAAAATACCGCTACCAACAACAGCAATGTGCGGTACGGTGGGAACTTCAACATCAAATTCGTTCCGAACAACCAATGAAATAAGGCAGAGGGGCCTTCTTTCACCCCTCTTATTCAATGTGTATGTAGACAGCCTACACGAGCGTCCAGCTCCTAGCTGTGTTGGGTGTCATATTGACGACTGCTGTATTAACGCAATTAGCTATGTCGACGATATGGACCTCCTGGCTTCTCGTGTGGACGCTCTTCAAATTATACTAACTATAGGCAAAGAGGAGGCCGCAACGCTAGATATTGAGTACATGCTAGTACAACCACGCACCATGCAAAAATTCCAGTTCCGAATTAATAATGTGTTAAATGGGACTCAGTTGGATTATGCAGACAGTTTTCCCTACTTAGGTCACTTGATAGCAAACGACCGTTGCGACAATGCTGCTATCGCCTAACAGCTTCGGAAATTAAACGCGGTTGGCAGATGTTAAAATACAGCTCTTTAAAACCTAGTGATTCCCCATCTACTGCAACTCACTGTGGTGTAAATTTACGAATCACTATCAGTAAGCTGAGAGTAGCATACAATGATATTTTCCGGAGGTAGATTAGTGTACCTAGAAGAACGGGCGCAACCTTTGTATTCGCAGCATATAATGTTGACTGTCTCGAGGTACGAGCCAGAAAACGTGCCCATAGCCTCCATGAGTGTATTATAAATTCTGATTATCTCTTAAAGGAGGCCTTATGCAATAGTGAGGGATACGGATTATCTCCAATAATAGAGAGGTGAGACAGAATCCTGCTGGTGCAGGGAGATCCCGATATTAATTGAAATAAGGTTTGATATCTATCTGCCTTTCCATGTTATGGGCCCTTTGTATGCACGTGAATGCCAGGCTGGGAGGCACCTTGATAAGTTGGCTGACATGTGGCTATGTGCTTTACCTCTCTAACATTGAATTTTGTTATATACATATTCATGTGGGAGAGGGACATAAAATGTAGCCAGGCGCGATTGTCACTAACTCAACCTATGAATCGATGTCACGTCTTTAGACCCTACTCTGTCATGACTCCGTATAAGTTCTTTTGATACCAGCAAGTTTTAATGTATTGGTAGGAATGCTCTGTCAACCTTGTTTCTCTGTAGTCATTATTGTACTATCGAGTGATTCCAAAAAGACCATCTATATTATTATTAATATTAATAACAAAGTTAAACTATTTTTCCTGGCAACCACGACGAATTGAAAATTACTTGCGCAGCCTCCATCCAAGAAAGCATCAGCCGGTACTTCATTTTGCGAATGTATTTAAGATTATTTGTTGTATCGCAAATACGCAGCTACACACAACACTGGCTTACCTGACAATACGAAACAAAGTTATACGAAGCCACACACCACATTGGCTTACCTGACGAGACCAAACAAAGTTATACGAAGCCACACACCACACTGGCTCACCTGACAATACCAAAGAAAGCTAAATGAAACCACACACCACACAGGCTTACCTGACAAAACCAAGCAGAGTTATACGAAATCACACGCAACACTAGCTAACCTGACAATACCGAACAAAGTTACATGAAACCACTCACCACACTGGCTTACCCGACAATACCACACAAAGTTTCAGTCGAGATACAACCTTTTGAATTATTTGGCAGCTATTTTGTGACATAATACGATAACCTAAATCCCGCTAGGGATTAATCAATTCGTGAACAAACATTTGTTCATCCCAGGAAAATAATAGCTAAAATGGTGACCTACAACATATTTATTGATCTATTCGGGTTCATCCCATTGCCAGCAATATGAAACTAGAAGAACAAAAATAAGTTTGTCACAAACAGAATATCAGACGAAATTCAAAATAAATATTTATCAATAATAGTAAAAGGGAGAGCAGACTGCTGATCATTCAACTTTGGTTCAATTTAAAATATGCCACAGCCCTAAAATCCTAAGATCAATAAAATACTTGCATTTACATAAACAACGAAATTGGCTCATGTCAACTGGAGTGTAACAGCTGTGAGCATGACTGCACATGCAGACTGCGAAGGCGCACAGAGGAAGACCCAGTTCGGTGACATCTACCAGCATGCGCTGCCACTCTGGTTCACCATGTACGAATGATATAACCAATGTACGTAGATACGCAACGTGCATAACTAAATTCATTCACCAGAGATGACTGCATACCAGTAGAAAGACGATCTCCCTGTATGGAAAAGATACCCAATAATGAGCTTACAAGAATTAATTTGAAGATAATACCCGGACAAAATTTAGTTAGCAAATCTTCCTTTCATTTCTCCGACTGATGTCCGAAGTAGGGGGAAGAAATATACGCGCACTTTCTAGATTCCTGAACAGTGAAAATCTTATCAAACTGTTGGATAAAAATCCCTCAGCGCCAATTACAATTAATTGTCTTTGGCTGTACCTTAGCAGCCGCCATTGAAGTAATTTAATGCAATAACTTTTGAAGATAAGACTGTGTTTATAACCTGAAGAATATAAATGAGATGCTCGGAAGGCAACAATGGAATGTATCTTATTCTGGAAGGTTACCGCGCGGGATCAAGAGAAGGGGTTTGTGTCACGAGCCGGAGCTTGTTTTATACTATTCGATGTTAAGCTAAGCGGATACAGCCATGGGTTTGCATACCCACTGTAGGGTCTTAAATGTTTATCGTTCTATCATTGCATTTACAGGAATATTTTTTTAATGGTGCCATTGCATTCTGGTACTGAGTAAAGTGAGCAAAATTTCCCTTACAGCTATTATGTTAACATTACTATTATTTTGATGACGATTATAATTGTTATTGATATCATTACAATTTATATCGTTATTGTTACTATTCATATTATGAAAATTATTATTAATATTTATATCATTATTATTTTTTATTTTTTTTATTATAATTATTCCTCTTTGGAGATGGACAGGTAATGAAATTTTGAACGTTCAAGATTACGTTGAAATCACGCGTTCCTGCCGGAGGAGGAGAGGTAAAGGGACTAAGATAGTTGAGGATCACACACTCACTTGATGAGTTCCTGCTCTGAGGGGTACAGTTAATGGAATTGTGAGCATTTTGAGTCGAACTCTCGATCGATTTATTGACAACCTGCGAGACGATCAAGACATTTTGTGGGCCTACTCTTAAAATTGTTTATAATTGCATGCAGAGCACTATTTGTCTTGGAATGTTTCCAGAACAACATTTGATTCTCAAACCAGAACAAAAGAATCCATCTCAATTCCAAAATTATTTTTTCCTCCAAATGAAGACACTGAGGTAGGTACCGCCTGAGAGGTTAACACGTGAGTAATAGCCAGTCTAATATGGAGAGAGCGCAGGATATCATACAGAATTTCGGTTATTTCAAAGATTACCATCGATCACCTGAATTTTACAAATAAGCTCTGAAATCGGTTGTTGACAAAAGCTTAGGATTCGACTGTACATTAACAAATCGACCGTCAATTGAAAGCCGTCAGGCGGCTGTGAATCGAGGCGACCGTCAATTGAAAGCCGTCAGGCGGCTGTGAATCGAGGCGACCGTCAATTGAAAGCCGTCAGGCGGCTGTGAATCGAGGCGACCGTCAATTGAAAGCCGTCAGGCGGCTGTGAATCGAGGCGACCGTCAATTCCTCATCACCGTTCTTTGTCATTTAACAGTCTGCCCAGACGCCAAATCATAGGAAATAATCAGTACGGTCACGATGATGAACTAGCGCGCTTCAATAAGATATGATTGAAGTTTCCTGGTCTTCTCACACAACGGGCTTGTTCCGATTTAAAGAAAGTATTGTATATTCTGCGGTTCATTTTGCTGGTTACGGATAGCATAAACATTTTTCGTGAAGAGGAGTATTAAAAGCTACAACTCCTTAAAATTTGAGGAGTCGCCTATCTAATATTTTAAACAAAGATATTTTGTAGAAAAAGTGACTAGTCAATTCAAACGAAAGTACACATATTGTGCGGATTTTCTGGTATCTAATTGTAAGTTAGCCTAAAAAGGAAACGGAACTAATCAGTAAATGATGTCTACTCGTGACGTATGTTTGCACCTCGTTAGGCACAACCGAATACGCGAAGCCTTTGACTCTTCAGGTAAAGGCTCGCTAGGCCCCTAAAATAATAGATTCACCGAGTTGGGTTACAAGTACCCAGACCAAATTCTCAACTACCCAATACAAGTAATTTTGTATTACTTATTTTCCCCAAAAAATATATATGATTTCTGAAATCAGAAGAAAAAGTCTCGTAGTCAGTTTTCGTTACGATTGGAAACAGTCCAGTTTTGCAAAAATGCATTTGATCAGGGAACCCAGAGTACTCGAGGGACCTGTGAGACTCGGGGAACCTGGGGATTCGGGGCACCCGAGGGACTCGGATGACTTGGGACCCCTTCAAGACCTTTTGGAATACCCTTGAGAAACTTTGGGACTCTCTTTAGGCCCTTTGGTACCCTGGGGCTTTTGCTTCCTCTCCACACGCTGCAAAACCCTCTCAATGGAAAAAAAATTATACACAATGCTTGAGTAGTAAAATTAGTTCTTTCAGTTCTCGGAGTACTTGCGCAGAGGGAGAGAGGCGTGTTGAGGCTGATCGAGGCGTGTCGAGACATGTCGCGATGAGTCGAGACAAGTCGAGACAAGTTGAGACGAGTTGAGGCTAGTCGAGTGGGTGAGCGACGAGTAGTCGAGACGAGTTTAGAGGAGTCGAAGCAAACCAAGACGAGCTGAGACGAGCCGACTCCACCCCACTCCCACTCTGCCCTCTTCACCTCACACCCACCCAGCAAAACCTTTCCCCTTGAAAAACAATGCCCACGATGTAATTGCGCGGGGGAAGAGAGACAAGTCGAGATGTGCTGAGACAAGTCGAGTTGATAAGCGACAAGTCTAGACGAGTCGAGATGTGTTGAGGCATGTCGAGACTGGTTGAGACAAGGGAACCGGGGGACTCGGGGGACCCAAGGGACTTGGGGGACTTGGGAACTCTGGGGATGGGGGGGCGATTCGGCAGACCCTCATTGAACCATACAGAACCCCCTGAGATCCCTCGGAGCCCGAGGAACCTCTGCTCCCCCTTCTTCTATTTTCCTTTCTTTCTTTATTATTCACCCTGCAAAATTTTGTCCGCTGATACATTGCAAGTGTATTTGAGCAAGAAATGTTTGTAAACCTGTGTGTGAAACTTAGTTTTGTCTGTCTGTGTGCGCCGGCGCGTGCACCGACCTGATCTGCGTAGGTGGAAACTTTGCATATGCCAGAGGTGTATTGCAATTGACCTAGATAAAATGGATCCCGCTCCCAACCATTTGTAACTTGAAGTGTAGGCTGCACACACGCTAGTACTCGCATGTAGTATTATAGTTGAGCAGAGCACAAGGCTTACGGCTACACAGATTTCGTCAATTTCAACACAATACAAGGTTTACAGCTTCACGGATTAGCTATTGTTCCAGTACGCACCAGCGTGCGCGTGTGCCACAGGCCAATAATCCTGATTTAACTACGTTATTTTTTTCGCACACAAAGGGGTGTGAGCCTACCAGAATCGATGATCTTCTTGCCTGCCCTTAAGGAGGGGCCTGCGATGACTCGCGTTGAGTCTTCGGTGAAAATGAGGCCCAAAACAAATCAAATCCACGTTGGAAAAGTATCGTTTGTTTCTGATTTTAAGATTAACCATAAACGTTTCTTTTGCTTCTTGATTGCCAACAAGTGTGTTGCTCTTTTGTGGGATGCTATGCTAACCAAATAATCTGTCAAGACCAGTATTCGTTGTCAAATGAAGGGCTGAGAAGCACAGTTTCATGTTCTTTCTACGAGAACCAGAATTCGGTTATGCAACTCTACTCCTCAGCCGTTCAAATGTTCTCGATAGAGGAGAGTTATTGAATTGGATGACTTTCTATTGATGGGTAAGTGTGAATGGGAAGAGCTTTTAATTTCCGTTGGTGAAATAAAAACATTGAGACTAATAACCCATTGCATGTTTCAGTCATTGTCAAAAAATAATTGGAAAACAATAATCACTCACAATCTCCACCTTCAGTAACGCGGTGGTCATAGGCAATTCTTCGATGATCATTCAACGGAGTTAGTTGTTCCTTCAGTACTGTATTAGTTTGCAGTTTGTTTAGGTAATTGGAACACTACTGAAGTAAATCACATCGAATTTAGTCTTCTGAATATTAGTCACAGTGTCCCACAAAGTTACATTCTAGAAGCCCTTCTGTTAAAAAAAATATTGATGGCCTTCAAAATTCTCAGATCTGTCAAAATAATCCTGCCTGTCGATGACAATACTCTAACTTACCAGTTTATTAGGACTGATATCTGTACAGCGGATCAAATAATCCTGCCTGCCGATGACAATACTTTAACTTACCAGTTTATTAGGACTGATATCTGTATAGCGGATCAAATAATCCTGCCTGCCGATGACAATACTCTAACTTAGCAGTTTATTAAGACTGATATCTGTATAGCTGATCAAATAATCCTGCTTGCCGATGACAATACTTAAACTTAGCAGTTTATTAAGACTGATATCTGTATAGCTGATCAAATAATCCTGCCTGTCGATGACAATACTCTAACTTAGCAGTTTATTAAGACTGATATCAGTACAGCTGATCAAATAATCCTGTTTGTCGTTGACAATACTTAAACTTAGCAGTTTATTAAGACATATATCAGTATAGCTGATCAAATAATCCTGTTTGCCGATGACACTACTTTAACTTAGCAGTTTATTAAGACTGATATCTGTATAGCTGATCAAATAATCCTGCTTGCCGATGACAATACTCTAACTTACCAGTTCATTAAGAATGATATCTGTATAGCTGATCAAATAATCCTGTTTGCCGATGACAATACTCTAACTTACCAGTTTATTAAGACTGATATCTGTATAGCTGATCAAATAATCCTGCTTGCTGATGACAATACTCTAACTTACCAGTTTATTAAGAATGATATCTGTATAGCTGATCAAATAATCCTGTTTGCCGATGGCAATACTTTAATTTAGCAGTTTATTAAGACTGATATCAGTACAGCTGATCAAATAATCCTGTTTGCCGTTGACAATACTTAAACTTAGCAGTTTATTAAGACATATATCAGTATAGCTGATCAAATAATCCTGTTTGCCGGTGACACTACTTAAACTAAGCAGTTTATTAAGACTGATATCTGTATAGCTGATCAAATAATCCTGCTTGTCGATGACAATACTCTAACTCAGCAGTTTATTAAGACTGATATCTGTATAGCTGATCAAATAATCCTGCTTGCCGATGACAATACTCTAACTTACCAGTTTATTAAGAATGATATCTGTATAGCTGATCAAATAATCCTGTTTGCCGATGACAATACTCTAACTTACCAGTTTATTAAGACTGATATCAGTACAGCTGATCAAATAATCCTGTTTGCCGATGACAATACTTAAACTTAACAGTTTATTAAGACATATATCAGTATAGCTGATCAAATAATCCTGCTTGCCGATGACACTACTTTAACTT
>SDVV010024612.1:0-12557 GCA_016164225.1 Gammarus roeselii
TTTCACCTCTCCCTCCAGTGTTTCCGTCACTAGTCCCTGATCATCTTTCACCCCTCCCTCCAGTGTTTCCGTCACTAGTCCCTGATCATCTTTCACCCCTCCCTCCAGTGTTTCCGTCACTAGTCCCTGATCATCTTTCACCTCTCCCTTCAGTGTTTCCGTCACTAGTCCCTGATCATCTTTCACCTCTCCCTCCAGTGTTTCCGCCACTAGTCCCTGATCATCTTTCACCATCCTTCCAGTGTCTAGGGTCATGGAAATAGTTTGGAATAGGGGCCAAGGAATAATTTGGAATAGGGTAAAGATGATAATTTAGGATAAGGTCAGGGAAATAATTTGGAATAGGGTCAAGAGGATAATTTGTAATATGTTCAAGGGAAGGATATGGAATTGGGTCAATTTGGAACAGGGTCAAAAGAATTAGTTGGAAAATATTTGAGGGAATAATTTGGAATAGGGCCTGGGACCAAACCAATTTGTTGGTCCATTAAATCGAACTATGTGAATTAAGGAACATACAATCAAGTAGATTCGTTTTTTGAGGAAAAACCAACGGTTCACTCGTTAAAAAAAAAATACTACATTTTCTTTTGTGAAAGAATTCCGCTGTTGAAATCAGATAATCTTATGTTATAGTATAAATGACAAAATATTTAAAGCCATGCTCATCAAATTGATGAGAATAATGTATGCTGGCCTAGTATGCTGGCCTTTTATGATGGCCTAGTATGCTGGCCTATTATGCTGGCCTATTATGCTGGCCTAGTATGCTGGCCTAGTATGCTGGCCTAGTATGCTGGCCTAGTATGCTGCCCTAGTATGCTGGCCTATTACGCTGGCCTAGTATGCTGGCCTATTACGCTGGCCTAGTATGCTGGCTTAGTATGCTGGCCTTTTTGCTGGCCTATTATGCTAGCCTAGTATGCTAGCCTAGTATGCTAGCCTAGTATGCTGGCCTAGTATGCTGGCCTAGTATGCTGGTCTAGTATGCCTGCCTAGTATGCTGGTCTAGTATTCTGGCCTAGTATGCTGGCCTAGTATGCTGGCCTAGTATGCTGGCCTAGTATGCTGGCCTAGTATGCTAGCCTAGTATGCTGGCCTAGTACGCTGGCCTAGTATGCTGGCCTAGTATGCTGGCCTAGTATGCTGGCCTAGTATGCTGCCCTAGTATGCTGGCCTAGTATGCTGGCCTAGTATGCTGGCCTAGTATGCTGGCCTAGTATGCTGGCCTAGTATGCTGGCCTTTTTGCTGGCCTATTATGCTAGCCTAGTATGCTAGCCTAGTATGCTGGCCTAGTATGCTGGCCTAGTATGCTAGCCTAGTATGCTGGCCTAGTATGCCTGCCTAGTATGCTGGTCTAGTATTCTGGCCTAGTATGCTGGCCTAGTATGCTGGCCTAGTATGCTGGCCTAGTATGCTGGCCTAGTATGCTGGCCTAGTATGCCTGCCTAGTATGCTGGTCTAGTATTCTGGCCTAGTATGCTGGCCTAGTATGCTGGCCTAGTATGCTGGTTGCTTCCAGTAAAGATTTAAGCAATGAGTCATCCCTTACATTATGAATTCAAAACACTGCAATTAATAAATATTCGGATTAACAAATATTAATTTATATTTTGTGCATGCAAGAAAATAGGTGCTTCATCATTGATGGTTCGAACAGTTACAGACAAGTTTATGAGAAGCAACTGTAACACTCGTATATTGGAAACTGGCGCACAAGAACTCCTAAAGATTAAAGAGTCAACATTTTCCAAACATTTGAGAAATGCTTTTACTTGTGTACCGAATTAGGCAGCAATAAATATACTCCATCGTTGTCTTCATGAGGAGGTAAAATTGGTCTCCTCTATCGTCCGATTGAAGAGATGTGAAAAACAAATTTGAAGTCAGCGCTTGCGAGCTTTACTTATGAAAACGTTTTTCGCCGTGTGCACAATTTCAATATGAATTTAATCTGTTTGTGATGGCTGTCGTTTGGAAGCACTCGTCATTCTGGAAAGATACAGAACAGAATGATCCTGTTCGGTCGGGGACAAACCAGGAACAATAAACATCGCATGCGAACGACCGTCGTTAGCCAGGAACGATAAACATCGCATGCGCACAACCGTCTTTAGTCAGGGACGATCAACATCGCACGCGATTGACCGTTATTTACCAGAGACGATCAACATCGCACGCGATTGACCGTTATTTACCAGAGACGATCAACATCGCACGCGATTGACCGTTATTTACCAGAGACGATCAACATCGCACGCGAATGACCGTTATTTACCAGAGACGATAAACATCGCAAGTGAACGCTTGTGTCCGTCGTTACAGTATCCGTCACAGACCAAGTTTATAAGTCATCCTCTTATGACACAAGGACGTCTGTCACTGGTACCATTGGGATCAACCATATTTTCTGATAGCTCCAGCATCTACACCCTTGCGGGAAGCGTTCACTCAATGTCTATTTTTTTACAATATACTACAAAGCAATTCGTTACGCCCGTGCAGCAGCAGTTGCTACGGTCGGTCCGATATTTGCTCGTTTGTTGCTCAAATATTACATAACAAAAAAGTATTCATGACACTCCCTTTTAAATCGTACATTATTTAGGTGAATTGAACAGCGAGTGACCGGTTCGTCCTTGATTGTTTCCTTTTAAATCGTACATTATTTAGGTGAATTGAACAGCGAGTGACCGGTTCGTCCTCTGATTGTTTCCTTTTAAATCGTACGTTATTTAGATGAATTGAACAGAGAGTGACCGGCTCGTCCTCTGGTCGTTTTCTTTTAAATCGTACATTATTTAGAAGAATTGAACAGCGAGTGACCGGTTCGTCCTCTGATCGTTTCCTTTTAAATCGTATATCATTTAGGTGAATTGAACAGCGAGTGACCGGTTCGTCCTCAGATCGTTTCCTTTTAAATCGTACATTGTTTAGGTGAATTGAACAGCGAGTGACCGGTTCGTCCTTTGATCGTTCCCTTTTAAATCGTACATTATTTAGATGAATTGAACAGCGAGTGACCGGTTCGTCCTATGGTCGTTTCCTTTTAAATCGTACATCATTTAGGTGAATTGAACAGCGAGTGACCGGTTCGTCCTCTGATCGTTTCCTTTTAAATCGTACATTATTTAGATGAATTGAACAGCGAGTGACCGGTTCGTCCTCTGATCGTTTCCTTTTAAATCGTACATTATTTAGATGAATTGAACAGCGAGTGACCGGTTCGTCCTCTGATCGTTTCCTTTCAAATCGTACATTATTTAGGTGAATTGAACAGCGAGTGACCGGTTCGTCCTCTGATCGTTTCCTTTTAAATCGTACATTATTTAGATGAATTGAACAGCGAGTGACCGGTTCGTCCTCTGGTCGTTTCCTTTTAAATCGTACATTATTTAGATGAATTGAACAGCGAGTGACCGGTTCGTCCTATGGTCGTTTCCTTTTAAATCGTACATCATTTAGGTGAATTGAACAGCGAGTGACCGGTTCGTCCTCTGATCGTTTCCTTTTAAATCGTGCATTATTTAGATGAATTGAACAGCGAGTGACCGGTTCGTCCTCTGATCGTTTCCTTTCAAATCGTACATTATTTACGTGAATTGAACAGCAAGTGACCGGTTCGTCCTCTGATCGTTACCTTTTAAATCGTACATTATTTAGATGAATTGAACAGCGTATTACCGGTTCGTTCTCTGATCGTTTCCTTTTAAATCGTACATTATTTAGATGAATTGAACAGAGAGTGACCGGTTCGTCCTCTGATCGTTTCCTTTTATATCGTACATTATTTAGATGAATTGAACAGAGAGTGACCGGTTCGTCCTCTGATCGTTTCTCACTCTCTTCCCAGTCTCTCTCTCATAACCTTCAGTCATCACCCACAAGGTAACCAGTCACCTCTCGGTCGCATTTTCGTCAATCACTCGAACTCGTTGATGCTCACCCATCACCCACGTTACACTATCCCTCCAATCATTCGTCAGATTCCCATCACTCACTCGTTTTCCACTCACTCATCACTCACTCACTCGTTCTCCACTCGTCTCCTGAATGCCAATCACTCAACACTCACGCAACACTCACCCCACATATCCCTCGGCAATCACTCACTCTCGACCCTCACCCATAACAGTCATGTCATTCAGCCATCGCACACTCGAGTCTCACCCATTACCATTATGTCCCTCAGCCATCGCTCCCTCGTCATTCCCCATCCAGGAGTCACTCATCCATCACCGCCATATCACTCAGCCCTATAATCCCTCGCCACTCACCCATTCCTGGGCCTATCGTCGCCATGTCACTCACCCATCACAGCAATGTCACTCAGACAACGCTCACTCGTCACTCATCCATAACCGCCACGTCGCTCAGCCATCACTCACTTGGCACTCATCTATCACCGACACGTCACTAACCCATCACCGCCACGTCACTCAATCATCACTTACTCGTCACTCATCCATAACCGCCACTTCGATAAGCCATCACTCACTTACCACTCACCCATAACTGCCACGTCCCTCAACCATCACTCTCTTACCACTCATCCATCACCACTACGTCAATCGGCCAGCACTCACTTGGCACTCATCTATCCCCGTCACGTCACTCGGTCATCACTCACTTGCCTCTCAGCCATAACCGCCACGTCACTCAGTCACCACTCACTTGCCACTCACTAATCCCTCCACGTCACTCCTCGCTCTGGTGAGCCGTGCACTGGTCGTAAATCCGTAAGGCGGAAGCTCATTGTACGGCGGAGGGTGCGAGAGGCCGTGTATCATGGACAGAGCTGATCTATGGCCTACGTGAGAGCAGAAAAAGACATGGGAGGACTAAGCAGGATCATGCAGGCCCACTGCGAGGGAGGGTTGAGGAGATGGTGTTGGGGAACGAGGCGCAGTAGGGATTTTGAGTTCATTCCAGTGTCACCTGCTTCTAGCTCTCCATGGTCCTTTACAAAAGGACCTATTACGTTTTTTTTTCATGAAACGGAACTAAAAAAAAAACTTGACGTTCGCTGCTACTTCATTTTTGCAATCTTTCATTATACTATTCTCTTTATAACTCTTCTTACGAGCTTAAATTCGTCCATTTGCAGCATCGTCATGTGGGTGTTTTTCAATATGACGAGTGCTCTACTTTATTTTGTGACTGAAGATGCCGCAGTTTTCCTTTTCAGGACTGAGGCTGATTGACTGCGACCGCATTTTTTGATTTGATGTGATCAAGTTCGATATTTTAAAGTGAAGTCAAAAAGTAGTTGAAGGGTCAAAGTCTGCTTTGTTGATTGGAAGAAGGCTTGGAAGTGTGGATGGGGCGCACGCTTCCTGCACCTCAGTGCTGGGAATAAAGAGGTGTGTGATCCAAACGTGATCACAAACCATCACTCCTCCTTACGGTCTTCCCTGGGACGTTTAACAACACGGTCATAACACAGTCACCCCACATTCCCAACATGGTCGTATCACGGTCACATCATGGTCAGAACACGGTCACAACACGGTCACAGCACGTTCACAATAAGCTCAAAAAACTCACAGCGTAACACAACACATTCACAACACTGCCACAACACGGTCACAACACAATCACAACACGGTCACAACACGATCACAACACGGTCTCAACACAGTCACAACACGGACTCAACACGGTCACAACACGGTCACAACAGAGTCACAGCAGGGTCACAACGCAGTTACAACAGTCACAACACGGTTAAAACACGGTCACAGCACGGTCACAATACGGTCAAATCGTACATTATTTAGGTGAATTGAACAGCAAGTGACCGGTTCGTCCTCTGATCGTTTCCTTTTAAATCGTACATTATTTAGATGAATTGAACAGAGAGTGACCGGTTCGTCCTCTAATCGTTTCCTTTTATATCGTGCATTATTTAGATGAATTGAACAGAGAGTGACCGGTTCGTCCTCTGATCGTCTGTCACAACACTGTCAAAACACTGTCACAACACGGTTATAACACGGTTATAACACGGTACAACACGGTCACAGCACGGTCACGACGCGATCACAGCACGGTCACAACACAGTCACAACATGGTTATAACACGGTAACAACACGGTCACAGCACGATCACATCACGGTCACAGCACGGTCACAACACGGTCACAGCAAGGTCACAACACGGTCTCAACAAGGCAGTGTTTTGGCAGTGTCATACGACTGCCACAGCACTGTCTCAACACGTTCACAACACAGTCACAACAGGGTCACAACGCGGTTAAAACACAGTCACAACACGGTCACAACACGGTCACAGCACGGTCACGACACGGTCACAGCAAGGTCACAACACGGTCTCAACAAGGTCATAAGACTGTCACAGCACTGTCTCAACACGGTCACAACACAGTCACAACACGATTAAAACACAGTGACAACACGGTCACAACACGGTTACAATATAGTCGCAACATGGTCACAACACGGTCGCAGCACGGTCACAACACGGTCACAACACGGTCAAAAGACTGTAACAGTAGTTACAACACGGTCACAGTAGTTACAACACGGTCACAACAGTCACATCACGGTTGCAACACAGCCACAACTCGGTCACAACACAGTCATAACATGGTCACAACACGGTCACAGCACGGTCACAACGCGGCCACAACATCTGTCACAACACGGTCACAACAGTCACAACACGGCTACAACACAGCTACAATACGGTCCCAACACGGTCACAGCACGGTCACAACACGGTCACAGCACGCTCAAAAGACTGTCACAGCACTGTCACAATACTGTCACAACACGGTCACAACACATTCACAACATGGTAACAGCACAGTCACTGCAGTGTCGTAACACAATCCTAACACTGTCACAACCAGGTCATAAAACGATTAGAGCCTGGTCATAACTTCAAGTACTCATCACTGCTCCTAAGACGCTAAAAAGGTGTGTATTTCATTGTTGAAACTTCATTCAAACCTCAACCTGAATAATCATATTCCGTATAGTCATAATCTCAGCCCCAATAGTCATACTCTCTATCGTACCACAAAGTGCATGTTTAACAAACATCCTAATCTCTATAACATCTATGACCCTGGGGCCATATATTGCGCGAAAGAACTCCAACTAGCGAGCATAACGGCCCGCAAGCTAGTGCGAATATATGGAGTGGCTGAATGCGTTCACAAAAAGGCTGGCCAAACAATCGTCGGTAATCCCACGTTGATCTCCGCTTAATCCAGAGTCTACCCTCGCAAACGAGCTGCGAACAATGACTGGGGCCACTGGCAGCTAAAAATCGGCAGAAGAGTAATAATTGTTCTATGTACTTTTCATGGAAATTTGTTGTATTTCAGTAAAGCGTGATTGTGTAGCTTGCTGCGTAAGTTGTGTCAGTAAAGCGTGATTGTGTAGCTTGCTGCGTAAGTTGTGTCAGTAAAGCGTGATTGTGTAGCTTGCTGCGTAAGTTGTGTCAGTAAAGCGGGATTGTGTAGCTTGCTGCGTAAGTTGTGTCAGTAAAGCGTGATTGTGTAGCTTGCTGTGTGGGTTGAGTGTCAATAAAGCAAGATTGTGTAGCTTGCTGCGTAAGTTGTGTCAGTAAAGCGTGATTGTGTAGCTTGCTGCGTAAGTTGTGTCAGTAAAGCGTGATTGTGTAGCTTGCTGCGTGAGTTGTGTCAGCAAAGCGTGATTGTATTGCTTGCTGCGTTATATGGGACTGTAAAGCATGATTGCGTAGCTTGCTGTGTTGGTTGAGTGTCTGATAAGCGTGATTGTGTAGCTTGCTGTGTGGGTTGAGTGTCAGCATAGCATAATTGTGTAGCTTGCTGCGTTAGTTGTGTCAGAAAAATATGATTGTGTAGCCAACTGTGTAGGTTGAGTGTCAGTAAAACATAATTAAGTACTTTGCTGCGTGAGTTGTGTCAGTAAAGCATGATTGTGTAACTTGCTGTGTGGGTTGAGTGTCAGCAAAGCATAATTGTGTAGCTAGCTGCGCAAGTTGTATCAGTAAAACATGATTGTGTAGCTTGCTGTGTAAGATGAGTGTCAGTAAAGCACAATTGTATAACTTGCTGCAATAGTTGTGTCAGTAAAGCGTGACTGTGGTGCTTGCTGTGTTAGTTGTCAGTAAAACATGATTGTGTAGCTTGCTGCGTCAATTGTGTCAGTAAAGCATGATTGTGTAACGTGCTGTGTGGGTTAAGTGTCAGCAAAGCATAATTGTGTAGCTTGCTGCGTCAGTTGTGTCAGTAAAGCATGATTATGTAGCTTGATGTGTGTGTTGAGTCATTAAAGCATGATTGTGTAGCTTGCTGTGTGTGTTGAGTCAGTAAAGCATGATTGTGTAGCTTGTTGTGTGTGTTAAGTCAGTAAAGCATGAATATGTAGCTTGCTGTAGGTGTTGAGTCAGTAAAGCATGATTGTGTAGCTTGCTGTGTGGGTTGAATTAGTAAAGCATGATTGTGTAGCTTGCTGTGTGAGTTGAGTGTCTGTAACTATCACATCCATTCCACTGTTACTATTCTGTCGAATTGCTGCTGGTTAACAGGTATTGTAAAATATTTGTTCATAATAATCTTCAAATAAATGAACTTTGACTCAATTTGAGGATTTAAATTGAAAAATATATATATATAAGAGCCACAGTGATTAAAACCACTTATAAGAAGGTCAAGATATAGTTGGATGGATGGAGTGAAGAATACACTATGAGCCAGAGATAACAGTGCGAAGTTTGCGAGAGAGTGTGTTGGAGTGGATGATAATTATAAATGGATAAGTTTGACGCGGCCCCGAAGAGCTGAACCGCCATGGCTGCCTCTTGTTGGACGTGATAGTCGGAGGGAGGGGGGGGGGTTAACAGAGCAAAAACTGTATGTATGATAGTTAAAAGGGAGAATCCTATTTACTCTCTCTCGACCGAAGTAAAACTAAGCAGTGTCGCACTAAGGTGTGTAAATGAATTTCAATATCATGGGTACATCATCACAGCAGCTTGCAATGATTTCATGGATGTTGAAGAACAAACAAGGCGGCAAAATCAGTTGGTAACCTGCTGATATGGAAACTTTTGTTTGCAACAAGGGAAAATAATATCCAGCTCTTCAATTAATATTGTTACCCAATATATTGTAATGCACTGTGGAGAAATGTCTTTCAATACGGCTGGACAACATTAGAGGTGAGTTAAAATTACACCTCCAGACGACTGATGCATGTCTCCCGCTCGACGTCGGGGAGGAGGGTTTTTGCTGAAAACCAGTCAGATCACATCAAAGTCCAGTTTCGAAAAGCAGCACACAGTCTGATAATTCAAGGTATGAGTTCCTCTAATGAAATCATCATTGCAATCTGTTCTGGTGGTGCGCTCGCTTCAGCGCATCGAGAGAATTGCTGTACACAAAAGTAGGATATAGGTGTCTGCCATATTCTTTTTGTAAGCTGTGGGAATTTCTCTCCATCAACTTTGCTCTTGCATTATTGCCGGAACCAAATGGTTTCCAAGCGACCTCCAATAATGAAAGAAAGCCTACTATCTACTAGCCTACGTTTGTAAGATTTGATCAGCTTGAAGAGAGAGATTGAGAGTTACCGTAGATACCCTAGATATCTACGCAATACCGTAGATCTTTATGAGGATTTGGTCAATACAGTGACGGCAAAAAAGGCACCTCTCCTGCCTACACAGCTGGGCTCTTCATAAACATATGGCATTTGCATTACCTCTATCACTTTTCTATCGTTTTCTCTATCACCAATGCTTCCATCACCCAGCCCTCTTCATCTCTCTCACTACTGCCACCATCACCCTGCCCGTTCTATCTCGAAGAACACCAATGATACCATCAATTTATCCTCTTTATCTCTATCACTAGGTTCCTATCTATAGAGCTACAATTTTTTACAGCTTTTCACCAAAAACCGCCACTGTCATAGGAGCTAACTATTCTGGCAGCTCGCTTCCGATAGGCCTAATGCAATAGGCTATAAGCCTACTGCAATAAGCAATAAGCCTACTGCAATGAGCTGTAAGTCTACTGCAATAAGCTATAAGCCTACTGCAATAAACTATGAGCCTACTGCAACAATCAATAAGCCTACTGCAAAAAGCTATAAGCCTACTTCAGTGAGTTATAGGCCAACTGCATGAAAGCTATAAGCCTACTTCAATAAGCTATAAGCCTACTGCATAAGCTATAAACCTACTGTAATATGCTATAAGTCTACTGCAATAAGCTATAAGCCTCCTGCAATGAACTACAAGCCTACTGCAATAAGCTATAAGCCTACTGCAATAAACTATGAGCCTACTGCAACAATCAATAAGCCTACAGCAAAAAGCTATAAGCCTACTGCAATAAGCTATAAGCCTACTGCATAAAAGCTATAAGCCTACTTCAATAAGCTATAAGCCTACTGCATAAGCTATAAACCTACTGCAATATGCTATAAGCCTACTACAATGAGCTATAAGCCTACTGCAATACGCAATAAGCCTATTGCAATAAGCTATACGAACGCAATTCAAATATTTTTAGCATACGCAATTTCTAAACAGCCGTTGTTTTCATAGCTACCGACGTAACCGCTACCGTCGTCACAGGTAATACTGTATGCAGGAGATCACTTCTGACAGGTAATACTGTATGCAGGAGATCACTGCTGACAGGTTATACTGTATGCAGGAGATCACTGCTGACAGGTAATACTGTATGAAGGAGATCACTGCTGACAGGTAATACTGTATGCAGGAGATCCACCACGGACAGGTAATACTGTATGAAGGAGATCACTGCTGACAGGTTATACTGTATGCAGGAGATCACTACTGACAGGTAATACTGTATGCAGGAGATCACTGCTGACAGGTAATACTGTATGAAGGAGATCACTGCTGACAGGTAATACTGTATGCAGGAGATCACTGCTGACAGGTAACAGTGTATGCAGGAGATCACTGCTGACAGGTAATACTGCATCTAGGAGATCACTGCTGACAGGTAATACTGTATGCAGGAGATCACTGCTGAAAGGTAATACTGTATGCAGGAGATCACTACTGACAGGTAATACGTTATGCAGGATATCACTGCTGACAGGTAATAACGTATGCAGGAGATCGCTACCGACAGGTGATACTGTATGCAGGAGATCTACTACTGACAGGTAATACTGTATGCTGGAGATCACTGCTGACAGGTAATACGTTATGCAGGATATCACTGCTGAAAGGTAATACTGTATGCAGGAGATCACTACTGACAGGTAATACGTTATGCAGGATATCACTGCTGACAGGTTATACTGTATGCAGGAGATCTACTTCTGACAGGTAATACTGTATGCAGGAGATCACTGCTGAAAGGTAATACTGTATGCAGGAGATCACTACTGACAGGTAATACGTTATGCAGGATATCACTGCTGACAGGTAATAACGTATGCAGGAGATCGCTACCGACAGGTGATACTGTATGCAGGAGATCTACTACTGACAGGTAATACTGTATGCTGGAGATCACTGCTGACAGGTAATACGTTATGCAGGATATCACTGCTGAAAGGTAATACTGTATGCAGGAGATCACTACTGACAGGTAATACGTTATGCAGGATATCACTGCTGACAGGTTATACTGTATGCAGGAGATCTACTTCTGACAGGTAATACTGTATGCAGGAGATCACTTCTGACAGATAATATTGTATGCAGAAGATCACAACTGACAGGTAGTCCTGTATGCAGAAATCCACTACTGACAGGTAATACTGTATGCAGGAGATCACTTCTGACAGGTAATACTGTATGCAGGAGATCACTGCTGACAGGTTATACTGTATGCAGGAGATCACTGCTGACAGGTAATACTGTATGAAGGAGATCACTGCTGACAGGTTATACTGTATGCAGGAGATCACTGCTGACAGGTAATACTGTATGCAGGAGATCACTGCTGACAGGTTATACTGTATGCAGGAGATCACTGCTGACAGGTTATACTGTATGCAGGAGATCACTGCTGACAGGTTATAACGTATGCAGGAGATCGCTACTGACAGGTGATACTGTATGCAGGAGATCTTCTACTGACAGGTAATACTGTATGCTGGAGATCACTTCTGACAGGTAATGTTGTATGCAGAAGATCACAACTAACAGGTAGTCCTGTATGCAGGAGATCCACCACGGACAGGTAATACTGTATGCAGGAGATCACTACTGACAGGTAATACTGTATGCAGGAGATCACTGCTGACAGGTAATACTGTATGAAGGAGATCACTGCTGACAGGTAATACTGTATGCAGGAGATCACTACTGACAGGTAATACTGTATGCAGGAGATCACTGCTGACAGGTAATACTGTATGCAGGAGATCACTGCTGACAGGTTATACTGTATGCAGGAGATCACTGCTGACAGGTTATAACGTATGCAGGAGATCGCTACTGACAGGTGATACTGTATGCAGGAGATCTTCTACTGACAGGTAATACTGTATGCTGGAGATCACTTCTGACAGGTAATGTTGTATGCAGAAGATCACAACTAACAGG
>SDVV010024613.1:0-12557 GCA_016164225.1 Gammarus roeselii
TATCAATAAATATAAATATATAAATATAAAGTCACTTATTGCTGACATGTGAGCTGTCGAACAGTGTGATTATTACCTTTTAGAAATGCAGGGAATGAATTCTATCTAGCTAATCGGAACAGTGAACAATAACTATTTCACTTCAAAGAAAATATTGGCTAAATTTCTCACGTGCATTCATTTGTTCGATTACATATATGTATGTTTTAAGACAATCTCAGCCGTGTAGCCGGGAGGTTAGAATCTTGCTACCGTATCACTGCGTGTTGTGGAAGGAGACTAAAAGGGCGCCCAGTAGCCGGGAGTAGAATCGCGCTACCGTAACCCCTGCGTGTCGTATAAGACTACTAAAAGGGGCGGGGCGAAGGGGCTAGGAATCCCTTTCTTTGCAAGATCCTTCCTCCAAAGACGGCAAGACAAGCGGGGGGAGGAGTGACTCACGTCTCTCCGAACCCTATTATTTGGGTCGCTGAATGTGCGTGGCTGTAGTACGAATGAGGTAAAGAGGAGAGAGAGTGGTGAAATGTTTGTGAGGAGGGAGTTGTATGTGTTGGCGCTGAGTGAGACGAAATTGAAAGGTAAGGGCGAATGCGAGTTTGGTGTGGTAAGTGGAAGAATGTCTGGTGTGGAGGAAGTTTGGGCACGAGAAGGTGTAGTCTTGATATTGAGTGATTGGTTGGCTAGTAACGCTACCAAATAGAAGGAGGTGTCCTCAAGATTGTTGGTGGAAGTTAAGTTAGGCGTAGAAAGATGGGCATCTGTGTGTGCTCACGGACCTGGCAGTGAGAGGAGTAAAGAGGAGAGGGAGCAATTCTGGACTGACCTGAGTGAGTGTACTGAGAGTTTTGAAGGTCATTTCAATGTAGTTGTACTGGGTGACCTTGATGCGAGAGCTGGAGATGAAGTGGTGGAGAATGTGATAGGAAGGTATGGCATTCCCGGTAGAAATGACAATGGAGAAAACCTGATAGGTCTGTGTATGGAGCAGGAGTTGGTGGTCGGGAACAGTTTGTTCAAGAAGCGAGATATCCACAAGTACAAGGGGTTAGGATGGCCCGTGGTGTAGTGATTGAGAGAGCACCGATGGATTTTGTGCTGATATCTAGGAGAGTGGTGGGGAGGCTGCTGGATGTGCGGGTGTTGAGGGGAAGGGTGGAGGAGTGTCTGACCATCTGCTGGTGGGAAGTAGATTAAGAGTGAATCAGAGGTGGAAGGGCAACAAAAGAGTGAGAGGGGGAAGAGAGGTAGTGAAAGTGAGTGAAGTGAATGTGAGAAGCTGAGCTGAAGAGTTCCAACAGGCATTGAGAGAAGAATATGACAACGTGAGAGGACAGGACCTGAGAGATGTGGAGGAAGAAAGGGAGACGTTAAGAGATGCGTCGCTGAGATGTGCGAAGAACGTGTGTGGTGCGCGCCGTGTGGGCGGGTACAGAAGGAAAGGTGGCGAGTGGTGGGACGAGGTGGTCAAACTGGCGGTGGCACGGAAAAGAGGAGCGTTTAAGGAGTGGCTGCAGGTGAAGTCGATGATGGCATATGAAGGCTATAAAGAGAGGAGAATCGGGTGGCGAGGAGAGCCAAAAGGGACGCCGATGCTAGATAGGCAGACGGTTGTTCCCGAATTTTGAGGAACACAAAAAATATGTTCTGGAAAGAGGTGAAGAGGGTGAGAAAGGGAGAGACCGAAAAGGAGGAAGTGGTGAAAGATGAAAACTGCTAGTTGTTGTTGGAAAGAGGTGATGTACGGAAGAGGTTGGCCGAGTATTTTGATGAGTTGTTGAATGTCTGGGATGACAGAGAGGCTGACATTGTTGCTGTGAGTGGTGGTGGTGGTCGGATGCCAGTTTTGGGAGAGACTTGTAGCGGACATTACCAAGGAAGAGGTGCAGGAGGCGGTGGAGGTGATGAAAGCAGGGAAAGCCCCTGGTTTGGTTGACGTTGCGACCGAGTGCCTGAACAAGGGTGGAGTAACGTTTGTCGAATGATTAGTGAGGTTACTGAACTTGTGTTTAGTGGCAGGTGTGGTACCATTTGAGTGGTGCAGTACCTGCATTGTTCCGATGTATTAGGGCAAAGGAGATGAAAATGAATGCTGCAACTCGAGAGGCATCAGTCTATCAAGTGTGGTTGGTAAATAGTACGGGTGAGTGCTGATCTAAAGGATTTGAGACTGCACGGACTGCGCAATTGGAAAGGAACAGTGTGATTTTAGGAGTAGTAGAGGGTGCGCCAATCAGATTTTTGCTGCGAGACAGGTCTGTGAGAAGTGCCTTGTCAAACAAAAGGACGTGTTCTGGGCTTTCATGGATCTGGAGAAGGCATACGACAGGATTGACAGGGAAGCGCTGTGGAGGGTGTTGCGTTTGTATGGAGTGCGCGGACTTTTGTTGAAGGCTGTGCAGAGTTTCTATGTTGGCCCCGAGCATGTGTCGGAGTGGGAAGCGAGGTGAGTGATTGGTTCTCAGTGAAAGTGGGACTGAGACAAGGCTGCGTGTTGTCTCCCTGGCTGTTCAATATCTATATGGATGGAGCGGTCAGGGAGGTGAACGCGAGTGTGCTGGGTCGTGGCTTGGAGCTGTTGGAAGCGAATGGGCGGAGCTGGCAGCTGAGCCAGTTGCTATTTGCGGATGATACGGCCCTGGTTGCGGATTCAGAGGAGAAACTGTAGGCTAGTGTTTAAGTTTGGTAGAGTGTGTGAGAGGAGGAAGCTTCGAGTGAACGTGGGTTAAAGTAAAGTAATGAGATGCTCGAGGACTGTCGATGCGAGCAGAATTAGTGTCCTCCTAAATGGAGAGTTGGTGGAAGAAGTTTAGTTTTTTAAGTATCTGTGCTTTCATGTGGAGAAGACTGAATTAGTGGAAACTGAGGTGTAGTCGCGATTGAAGGAGGGGTGTAAAGTGTTGGGTGCACTGAAGAACGTAATGGGCTGCAGGACGTTGGGGATGGAAGCAAAGAGAGGGCTGTAAGAGAGTGTCGTTTTGCCAACTGTGCTTTACGGAGGTGAGACTTGAGGGGTGAAAGCAGAGCAGAGTAGAGAAAAAATATGAATGTTTTAGAGATGAAATGTTTGAGGAGCATAGCTGGAGTGTCGCTGAGAGACAGGTTCACTAACGACGTGGTTTGCGTCAGAACGGGCATGGTGAAGAAGTTGGAGGACTGAGTTGAATCGCGTGTTCTGAAACGGTTCGGGCGCATGGTGAGGATGGATGAAGGGAGATCGGTGAAGAAAGTGTTGAATGCGGAGGCGAGTGGACGTAAGCCTCGAGGGAGACCGAAGTTTGGGTGGATGGATGGTTTGAAGCAGGCGTTAGGAAGGAGAGACGTGAGTGTGGAGGTAGCGAGAGAGCGTGCACTGGATTGGCGTGAGTGGAGAATGATAGTGAACGGATGAGTTTTGACGCTGCCCTGGTGTGCTCTCCCGCCCGAGGCATATCGTTGAGAGACGGGATGGTCGTGGGTGGGGGGGGGGCGGTCATTATCACGCGGCAGGGGTAAACCAGTCACGCTGTCGGCCCTGCTGCCGACACTGACCTCAAACCGCAGTCATGACCCGGAGGGTGTGTTGTGGGGTCGCCGGCCGGACCCGTTTGCGCAAAAGAGCTAAGATGTGAGAGTGTGAGGTGCGCCATGCCGTCGGCCACTCCCCTTGTTGGGGGATTTCGGACTTGTGTCTGTATCTGTGTACGCGTTTGCGGGTAGTCAGTAAGACGTCTCTGTTCTTTTTCTGCAGGTTGAGAAGCTCACCAAGGAATATTCTGTGTACCTGACCAAGGACGGCCGCATCTCTATGGCTGGTATCACCTCCGCTAACGTCTCCTACCTCGCCAAAGGCATGCATGCTGTCACTAAGTAAACTCTATAGTCATGAGGTTATTGTGCCCGCGAATCCTGAAGAAGACTACACATGGGAGTCTGTTGGTCCGGAATGACTGAAATTTGTTCACTGACCTTGCTGCACCGTTTGCGATCCAGGTTAAACCCCACTAAGCTCTGCTTAAACAAATGGGTGCTGCCACAAACAGTATATAAACTTGACTATGTCAGCACCGACCTCTTCATTGAAGTTTTTTTATACATCTAAATCTTTGCACCATCACATGTTTTTGGAATATTATTTGTGTACATTTGGCAGCTGCAATTACAATTATTCGTGTTGTATGCTGCTCAACTTTAAAAATGTTTATTCGAGATCATATTTCCGCGATAGTGTGCCTTCTAAATTTAATTCGATGCATTCTTCATGGTAAAATAAAATATATTTAGGCAGTTTGCTTCCGCCTTGCGTGCCAACAATATTATGATTAATTTTTCATCTAACAGGACACAAATGGTGCAGAAATCAAGTTCATGATTAATGAACGGAAAATTGCAATGTTATTGGTTTACTTCATTAAAGATGAAGGCTTTTGGGATCACTAATATTTAATTTCTTTGCCCAGTTAGTCGCATTATAGATTTCGTGTATTAGAGGCGACACAAGTTCTGTGTAGTTGTAATCGTTGACTTTGATTCGTTTGATAAGAGTGTTTAATATGTGAAGATTTCGTTTTGCGTTGCTGCGTCTTATGCTGCAGGTGGAGTAAGCTTCTTTGTTATGTTGGCTCGGGCATTATTCGTGTACAGTTCCCCATTGTAAATATCAAATAAATTAATTATACTAAACCGCTTTTCATTTACAATGTAGCCACGATGCTCTGATCCGTATGCTTGCTAACTCACTACAGACTACAAGAGAAAGAATTTTCAAGATTTGTCGGCTATTGTGTATCGTATTAAGGTTCAGATTTGGTTAGCGCAGCGGCAGGTTACACACCGGGCTTGGACCTGACCTCCGGCGGCGGTTATACTCTGTTGCTTTGTTAACTTCGTCAAGCTGAGTAAACTGACATGTTAGCAATGGCATGTACTATACGTGAGTAAGGTGACAATAGCAGTTGAGTAACTACCCACTGACCGTGGCTGATAAACTGGTCAGGTAGTTGTCAATCTGATTTCTGAAACACTTCTATGTATGTTCAAATATGTATTGGACTTTGGATGTTATTTATTTTACTGTCATTCGGTTACTAAATATCACTTGACGCTGTTGTACATTCTTCTCAGTTTCCCCTACAGAAGCTATAGGTTGAACAACAGTTTAATCTTATTCAACCTCTGTCTGCTTACGGCGTTGCGATTTTGCTCTGAGAATACCTGTGACTTCACTGCACTACAAAGCCATGGCTCTGTAATCTAATCTGGAAACGCCTATTTTTTTTCTCAGCTGAGAAATTGAGTTTCCATGCGTGACGTTCTCTGTATCGGGCATTCTTCACGAGTGGAATTTTCGTGTCATGCCTTGGGGTGGATGGATGATTATTCATTTTATAGATCATTAACACTTTCACCGTCGTACGGGGGGAGTCTGCATTACCTTCGCGTTGGGACTCCAGTTGAACATGGAAGCAAATACAAACAAACATATACACTATATTATAGTATTTCTTATTTCGTGGCTCTATTATTTATCTGTGCCCTTTTTTATGGTTATCAATTTTGGATTAGTTGTATAATTATACATCGTTAGACGCTCGCAGGGGCCCTTGGTGGACTAGGCGGTGTGTTAATCTTGTCCAACCTACTGAGGGAGAATACTCGCTCTCCCGGGCGCCTTATAAATGTCCGAGCACAGCTAGGCGTTTTGATGGTTAAATGGTAAAATGATGTTAAAATTGATCTTAGAGAGTGTAAGTCTGGAATGGCACTGTCGTGGAGGGGACGGAGTGAGTCGAGGGAGGTTGAGGCGAGTGAAGACGGGGCGACTAGTCGAGACGAACTGAGGCTGGTTGAGACTAGGTGACCCAGGAATGGTGAGTACTCGTGGGACCCGGGGGTTTCGGGAACCCGGGGGACATGGAAGACCAGGAGGATTTGGGGGGACCCCCTTGAAAAACTTTGGGATCCGCTTGAGGCCCCTCTGAACCCTGGGACCCCTGCTTCCCTTTCCCCACGCTGTAAAATCCATGCATAGAAAAATGTATATATGTGAAATGCTTGAGTAGAACAATTAATTATTACAGTCCGCGGATTACTGGCACAGAGGGCGAGGGTCACGTTGATGCTTGGTCGAGATCAGTCGAAACATGTTGAGTAGAGTTGGTCACGACGAGCCGAGACTGGCCGAAATGATTCGAGATGAGCTGAGACGAGGGACCCGGGGGACTTTGGTTGTCCTACGAGATTCATCGGGCTTATTTGGGGCCCGAGGTGCCACTGCCAGCCCACTCTCACTCTAAAATGCTTGAGTGAACAATTTCGTTATTACAGTACACGTGAGTACCCTCATCTTCATTGATGAGTCTCATTTCCGAGATTACTGGAAATGAGACTCAAATCAAATCCACGTGATTACTAGCGCAGAGGGGGAGTGCCACGTCGAGGCTGGTCGAGATCAGTCAGATCATGTTGAGGCGAGTCGGGTTGGACGCGATGAGCCGAAATGAGCTGAGACGAGGGATCTCGGGGACCCGGGAGCTCAGGAACACCCGGGGGACTTGGATTACCCTCCAGGATTCATCGGGCTCTTTTGTGACCCACCCTATCCCCTTAAACAATCGGTGCGAAATAAAAAATCTGAGCAGTTTTGTTGCTCATGATGAACCAGCCCCTACATTGTTCTTCACGATCCATAATTTTGAAATGTTTATAATGCTGGTGTATTTGTGCGGGAGTTCCTGTTTGTGATTTTGTGAATAGGTGTTTTTTCTACAGTTCGTGCTTGCGCGCTCGTGCACGGACCATATGTAGTTTCTGGGGTTGACCTGGACTGCGTAGCTATAAGCCATGTGACGCGTTGTGGTTGGAGTTGATCTAATCCGTGAAGCCATAGACTCTGTACTAATTTCTACGATACTATCTGTGCGTACTGGCGCACGTGCACATTACTTTTGCAGTTCTGAGTGGTTGGAGCCCGGGATTCGTTTCGTCTGAGTCTTTATCTTACCTGAATAACTAAAGTGTACTTCAACTTAACTAGACCACTCGGGTGGAAATGAGGCTCAAATCAAATCTACTTAACTAGACCGCGTAGCTGTAAACATTGTGTTGCGCGTTGCTGTCGGAGCTGACTTGGTTCGTGTAGCGTAAACCTTGTAGCAGTCTCAACGATGATACCTGTGCATACATATTACTCTTGAAGTTCTAAATGATTAGAGCGAGGATTTGTTTCGTCTGCGTCTTACGTGAATAAATAAAGTGTACTATAATCGACCTACTAGGTCGTGTTGCGTTGCTGTCGGAGCTGACTTAGTCCGTGTAGCCGTAAACCTTGTACTAGTCTCAAAGATGCTGCCTGTACGCACTAGCGTGCGTACATACTACTCTTGAAGTTCTAAATGATTGGAAGCAGAGGTCCGTTTCGTCAAAGCGTTTTTCTTATACGCACTAACGTGTGTCTGACATTGGTAAAATGTTCAAATTTTTCTATCTTCAAAAGTGTTTTTTTTCCTCGCACACTGAGGCGTACGAACCTACTGAAATCCATGATCATCGAGCCCTACGAGGGAACCTGTTATGACTCCTGCTGAGGCTCTGGTGGAACTCAGGATCGAATCAAATCAAAATTCGTTTCATGCCTCTGGAGTTTTAAGGGCGTTTCTGCAATTAAGATCCCCTTAATCTATCGACCAATTTTAATTCATAACTAAACTTACATAATTAGACATAACGAAGAGCTAGGCAAATCGCACTGCGGTTCTACGGCAACAAGTAATTTGAGAAAGCATCAATAGGAATGCAAATATATAAAATAACCTCACGACAGATAAGGGCAAATGTAATACGCTGCTGGGATAAACTAACAGACACTCCGGGTTGTTCCTTCTCTTAGCAAATTTGATCTACTTCGCGGAGAACAGTGAAGGTATTTTCAATATCGTGCTCAGCAAAATCAAAAAAGTCAATGTTGTTAACTCGTTCACCTGATTTCTAGTGTGAGCTGTTTATTGAAGAGTTCTGGAGGTTATTCGTTCATATACATATATGTTATTTCGATTTTGGTGCAATCCCGTCCCAATAAGCTAGAAATACAACGTTGCAATACACGCACAAATTTTATTTATTAACAGGTTTAACGGTCGGCAAAGAAAAAGTTGAGATATATGTTTTTTTTTTCACACCAATGACTATATAGATTTTAATTGAATTGTTTGGCAACATCTGCCTCACATGACACGCGTGTTGAATTCGTGATGCTTGCCCAGCGTCCTAGGTGTTGGGTTGATGGTTGTTCAGAGGTACTTAGCGACAATAGTTGAAGCTTATGCTTAGCTATTCATGTGGCTAAACTAAATTGTTAAATTATTTACGCTATGATGCATATCGGGCAAGATCACTAACTTGGATCAACGCGATTTATTGGAATTATGCAGTAGCTACGAGTTTCGGGCATTTGTGAAGCAATCGTGAACAGTAAATGACAGGGCATAAATTTTGAATCCATTAATCAGCAATTGAAGGCAGGTGTCACAAAATATTACGACCTGGATTGCAGGAGAAGGACGTTTAGGATCCTGGTCTTCCTGTTCCAGCCACTTTGGCCGGCTGTATTCAGCTTGGGCTCATCTCTGCTTTGGCACTTGTCATTGTGGTCTCTTCTATGGCACTTGTTAATATGCGCTGTAAGTTATTGACACGTAAGGACAACTTTTCTCTACAGTTGTTTCGCGTCGCAGGTTACGTGGTGACTACGGTGGGAGACCACGAGGCTACGAAGACCGTACCATTCATTGCCGGTGGTGGCTATACAGTCAAGCAGGTTATAGCAATATGCCGATGTCCTGCTCTGCTTGGGCCTTGAAGGGGTATTGATAAGTGTTGACAGAGGATGTTCAAATTTGCTTGAACTGACGGTGCGAGGAACCGAAAATATAGCCTTCGTGGCGGAGACCTTAGCGTTCCGGGGACTAATGTGCTTGTTGGTGCGCCTTGGTATAGTTGATCCCGTGTGTCTTTGCAGCTACAAGTCTTTGCCTCACCATCCAAAAACAGAATAGCGTACCAATAGCAAGACATGTATATGAAAAATGCGAGGCGCCGAGAACCCATACTGACATTAGGAATAGAAGGTGAGTTCCCGCCTATTCCCTATATCCTCGGTGGGGATTAAACTATTTGTCATCTCTTTTTTGGTGCTTCTAATTGACAAGGAGGTACCCTACACTTTTACTCATACATTAAAAATATCGATATATTCATAGAAGCACCTATTGATATGTATGACTCTGATTCTTCCAAGTAAATTCAATATTCATGTCAAAACACACTCCTGGGGAATCATACATGACAGTGGAGTAAACATCAGAAAGTGACCGAAAACTTTGATAAGTGGGGCTCAAACTCATCAATAAAAATATTACACAGCGACGCTTATAATCAACGGAATCAGGCAGAAAAGTAAGGAAAATGTTATTGTCTGTGACGTGACCACTGCATTGACAGGGATACCATTTGTTGTTGATGTTGCAGAGGGTTGGCACTTATAGTGGCACAAGTGATCTGAGTTGTCTGCTATTGCCTGCCGGCGGTGGAACAAAATGTTTAAAAGCACTGCTGTTGCCAGGGCTGCTGTGCCTCGGCTCTTTACTCGACCCAGAAATCAAAATCCCCTTCGTAGTTACAATGCTGTGGCTTTGTGCTGTGCCAACCGTTTCAGGTAATTTTAAATCCTAGTTTAAAAATGTGACAGAATAATTGAAAGACTTCATTTTGTGGTAGGAGATTGTGAGATCTATAGTGACTTTGTTTTGTTGGCAAGTTGAAGCCTCTGGGAGGTTTCTACTGTCATCAGCAATTCTTTGGGTAATTTTTATTAAATTAAAAAAAGTTTTCAAAACATCTGCGAAATAATATTTTATTTTCCATTCGAAGTCCATCAGAGAAAAATTTAAGCAGCGTCAACCTGGGTGACTCCCTGCATTTTCCACATACTTTGAAATAACTCAAAATACACAACTGAGAAACTTTGTATATATGGCGAATGTAGCTGCTATTATGACCATGAAGCACTGTAATTTGTAACATTCTGTCGTATACCAAATAAAGTTATTTACATAAAACGGTGCGGCGAGCTATGGCCCCCAATCTGGGGTGATTTTCCGCACTTGAATGGGGTGATTCAGTCACCCCCCATGTATCAATAATTGAAACACCAAACTAAAGTTTGAGAGTACCAATAGAAAGGAAACATGCCTATAGTAGTATATATCAGTGGTCAAAAATAAAAAGTCAAGTAAAATATTGCATGTGACAGGTCTTTTTGATCATCTTTTGCTGCAGTCATACTCGACTGTCAAAGGGATTTTTTTTCCCTATTTCACTGCGGGAAAAGTTTTTCTTCAATAATTGCAAACAAACATTACTGGAAGTAATTTCCCCACATCCTGAACTAATTATGACTCTGAAGGATCAGTAAATAAAAGAATATTATGAAAAAATTATATTTCTAATAATACAATAAAACAAGTAAAAAATGTGTTTCGTTAATTCTATAGCAAACTAATTGCATTAACATGAATACAAGGCATGCTAGGTGAGGTAGAGTTGTCTTGGTATGAAAATATGATAAAGATTGTTTGTGGGTGTTACAAATAAATTAACACATAGGCATGGGCAGCTGTTGGCATCTTTGCTGAGATTTAGTTGGCTCAATTTTGAGTACAGAATTTTTTTATGCCATAGTTAGTGTCTGTATGAGCAGAAATTAGCTGACAACTTCTCTGTTACTCCCAAGATGTTTCACTTCTATATTAGAGGAAGAAAGAAGGGCTGTCCTTCTGTTGGTAATCTGAAGCTTCCATCTGGTGAGGTTGTTGTTGGTCAGAGAGACATGAGTCAGCTGTTTGTAGACTCATTTTTGTCTGTTTTTGTGGATGCTGATCCTGCTGGCCCTTCTCTACATCAGTTTCTTCCTGGAAAATTTAGTGAGATTTGTGTGACTAGACTGTTGGTTTCCCAGATTCTGGGTTAGACTCATCTTCTGCCCCTGGACCTGATGGCATTCACCCTGGTCTTAGAAAGTCATGTTCTTGGCAGCTGTCATTGCCTCTGTCTCTGTTTTTTGCAAAATCATTAGGCATGGGAGTTTTACCGGAGGCCTGGAAGGAATCTCGTGTTCCTATATTCAAGTCTGGTTCAAGAAGTTGCGTCCATTGGGGTGACTCCCCGCATTTTCCTCATATTTTAAATTAACTAAAAAAAACGCAACCAATAAAGTTTGTATTTGTGGTATGTATAGCTACTTTTATGACCATGAAGCACCGTAAGTTGCAACATTCTATCAATAAACAAAAAAAGTTATGTACAGAAAAACATGCGGTGAGCTATTGCCCCCAACCGGGGGTGATTTTTCGCACCAAATTTTGGGATTCCCTGCACCCCCCATATATCAAAAATTGAAACGCAAATTAAAAGTTTGAGAGTATCATCAGAAAGAGCATGCCTATATTGTTATGTATCGGTTGCTTAAAATAAAATGTCAAGTGAAATATTACATCTGTGACAGGTAATTTTGATGCTCCTCTTTTACTGCCGCCATACTCTCCTATTGATAGGATTTTTTCCCAATTTCACCGGGGGTAACAACGTTTTTTGCCAATAATTGAAAACTAACATTACTGGAAGTCATTTCTCCATATCCTGAACTAATTATGATCCTAAACTATCAGTAAATTAGCTAATATTATGAAAAAACAATCTATTTAACAATATGATAAAATTAGTAAAATGAATTTCTTCAATTCTATATCAAACTAATTGGATTAACATGAATACAAGGCATGCTAGATAAGGTATTGTTGTGTTGATATGAAAATCTGATGGAAAAAGATTGTTTGTGTGTCTGTTATCTATGTCTCTTACCATTGCAGCCCCCTCCAGCAGTGCTACAAGCAAGTGAGGAGCAGCAGATCCAGGGTAGGCCAGCACAGCCATGTGCACCAGTATAATATTGTAAACAGCTATGTTAACACAGGTATAGAAATTGGAATTAGTGCGCACCATTGGCTATTGCATGAACCATCTGTATGAATGACAAGAAAATAAATAAATGAATTATAGAACAGCACACTGTAGATCAAAGAAGCACATGATAAAGCAACACATCAAGACAGGCAAACACACACATACCCACCCACACACATACCCACACACACATACCCACACACACACACCCATATACCCACCAACACACACAAACCCAACTACACACACACAAACAAACACACACCACAACCCATCACTCCAGCATCACAGCAATATATACATATACACAAAAAAAGGGAGAGGGAGGTGGTGCATCCAGCAGGTAGATCCAAAGCTAGGGTCTCTTACCTTTGCAGCCCCCTCCAGCAGGACCACATCAAGTGGGGAGCAGCAGAGCCGGGGGAGGCCAGCACAGCCATGCGCGCCAGTATGCTGCTGAGAACAGCAACGTTAACACAGGTATAGAAACTGGAATTAGTGCGCACTATTGGCTATCACATGAACCATCGGCATGCATGACAGAAACAAAAACAAAAAAATAA
>SDVV010024614.1:0-12557 GCA_016164225.1 Gammarus roeselii
GAGTTCTAAATAAATCATTGTAACATTAGCAAGCATGGATATATTACGTTTATCACCACATCGTCCAAGAATATATACCATAACTGTAATTACAACATAGTTGGTTGTATTCCATTTATTCGACCTACCTATAAGCTCATACATATATAAACAAATCACTTGCAATGTGACATTAGGTCACAATATGACTGCAAAAGAATCCGGGGCGATTATCGTAGATAAAAAAATCGGACAAAATAACAAGAAACTAATTGAATCTATGCCACGTGTAAATTGATCAACATCGTACCTCGAAGAAATGATATCAAGGTTGAAAAATTCATCATGAACGTGTCTGGAAATCAACAATCATGCAAGAAGAATATGTGTGGAGTCTTGACTTTTAATACAGCTTGTAAATTATTATGTAATTGTCAATAAAAAAATATCTTATAAATGTATGTTTGTCAATATCCCCTAATAAACATTCAGAGGACACAGCAGTGAACGTGCAATATGAAAGCAACAAAGTTGCAATATCCCCACAAGCATTGAAATGCTAATAACCTTGTGTAAATATATATAACCCGTTAACATGTACAAGCATTTCGCCTGTCCGCTTCTTTCGCATCAAACCAGTTCCGGTACCCTCCGCCCCGCCCCCCGTTTCCGCGCAAATGCCCCGTACGCTCGGTGAGTCAAGGTTGCATGCACCGCCCCCTACCCCGCCCACCAAAATGACTCTAGAAAGCGGCTTTAGACGTTATATACACTACTAATACCCCTCACTCAAGCCTTGATGGGAATTTTATCAACGCTACGGGTAAGGAACAACCATTAATGCACCCACCAACGCCTCGGGCAAGCAATGACCCGTACTTTCCCAACGCCTCGGGCAAGAAAGCTCAGTATTTTTTCATTGAATATAGCAAGCATTGCCACAAGAAAAAACGCTTGGGATTTATTATCACATTTGCTTGTATCTCGACTGGTTGGGCAAGCGACCAGCATCATAAGCAGAGAGTGGCAATTTGCTTCAGTGACCCGTCGATGGTTATCACACTGGACAGGCTAGAGCCAGACTCGAACGGAGTAGGCTGTAGGGCCCGACAAAGGTTAGAACTGGGCAGGCTTTGGGCTGTGCTGGAAGTTCGAATGGGATAGGCTCTGGATAAGTGTGGAGGCTCGAGTAGGGAGGAAGGCCCTCGAGACAGGAAATATTCAAAGTTTAGACTTCTACGGTTTAGGGGTTAAACCAGTGCAGAACTTCTCTATGGCAAGCATTGTGTGATAAGATGGAACTGACTCATAGCGTGTGTCTGTACCAAGATATAAGCAATGACATGAAATGGGGCTGGTTTGATACGATTCCGTGGGTACATAATTGAGTTATATCAACTGGGGATGATGGTATCATATTATATTTAAATATCATCAAAATTAATATACCAAGGAGCTTCTACATTGCTATATACTGGAAGTGCTAGGCAAGACTGCCCTAAATTTGTCGTGTTGTCGGTGCTGAATTTTTTTAAAGGAAGTTACATCGACGATCGCTAATAAAAAAAAGTTAAAGAGGCGTGGGTGATAGACAAAGCAGGTACTGTGGAAGGCGTGATTTTTCAATTACGAGAAATATATGGAGATTGAGGGACGGGACTGGTTTCATTGTCGTTAATATGGTTGGAACGCGACACGAACACTGATCCTACGTGAGCCTTAAACTTAAATGCCAGTTCTTTAAAAAATGTCATCTGCAGTGACTCATACACGTGTTTCAACTTTGTAGCTTTGTCTTCACAATGAATTCAATCAAACGAATATTCTTGAAATAGCACAATTCACGATAACAATGCGTATTTATAGTGATGAGTGTATGCACTGCAGAGTGTTCTAGTTGGCTTTCTTTTAGAGTAGAAATTCCGGATTTATTAGTCGAGCTGCACTTCTAAAATGAGCATTGCCGAATGTTTAGCGGACCCTCTCCCACAGTAGAGACTGAAAAAGGGGAGAGCTGCGTGCAAATTACAGACCGAATTGCTACTGAGTGGTTTACATGCCACTCAGTCTTAGTGCAACAAAGTCCAACATTACGCATAGCGGTAATGGTCATTTGTTTACCTCGTCTAGGCATTATAGTTTGACCTTTAGCGTGCCTAAGAGTAGATGGTGCCAGGCACATTAAATTAGGTCTGAATTGTTTTGAAAGGCCATACAAGCAAGGGTCATGTTGTTATTGCGCGGTGTTCAATTTTGTACATGATAAAAGCATTACGTTGGATTTCTTTTAACAACTGCACTAATCCAGAGTTTGTTCAACTAATAGAAGGACGTCGTATGGAAATTAACACTACAAAAGAAAAATGCTTTCGGTATTTTTTATATGCCATTTAGGTGAAACATAAATTATGCAAAACCTATGTACAAATCTATTCTATGTATCCTATGAGCATCTGTAAATTACCATCCCAAAATAAAATTTCAGTTTATATAATGCCTATTTTATAAGTATATTATTAAACGGCGTATAATTAAACAGCGGTAATTGTCAATCCACTGTCATTGAAACGTTTTCTGTTGCTCCCTCTGCTCCGACGATGATCACGTTATCACAGATTCATGACAGTGGTTGCTGTCCACACTATGCTATTTACGACGCACAGGTGATAATTGAATCTGAAATAATTAAGTCGGTCAATCAGGTGGTAATGTTGGTCCATTATATACACAAAGATAAAATGTCCTACGATATTCTCGAGTCAGAACAAATTTTGACAAAATCCTCCATCAAAATAGTTGGAGTGGTTGAATTGAAATAAATTTAAAATAGCTGATAATATCATCGAGATCAAACATTTTACGTATTACCATACGTACTCCGTATAAAATAAGCTGATAGCAAATGAAACGAATTGTATATACACGGTAACTTGTTTCCGCCTTTTCACGTTCCTTCAAGATAGAATAGTGTTAAATTGTAAGTAACTATTCCAGTGGCAGCTCTGATTTTGTTCGACAATTATTTATGGCGTCATCTGATTTCAATATTTCACGGGTATTGTCAGATTGTGTTCGATCATTAGATGTCATGTCACGTAAGTTTTCGAATTTGGTGCTGTGTCCAAAATTTTCCGTTCTAGAATTGGGCTAATGTATCAGGTTCTAACGTTCTCCATCCCAGATCCCCTGCACCATCTCTATTTTTTGTTGGAGTCGAAATTACTAGGTACTGAACTCCATTCTTAAATATTTGAATCGTCCAGCGTCGTGATTGTTCTTAGTAACGGTATCTCGAGAGATAACTTTTATCACGCTCCTCAAACCTCAATGATATATTTAAAAGAGAAGCAATGAATGTTAGCTCATGTTCTCAATCGTACGTCCTGATGCGAGTAGACTCAGGCGATAGCGGTATGGGGGCCAAATTCACAGAAAAGTCTCATGATTCTTTCACGGACGTGAATAGCGTATTTGAATACAGATCAAACCAGGGCGGGACTTATCGGTACACTATTGTTCGCACTAATGCAAGAGGTCCCTTACTGTAGGTGTAAATGAACTCACACTCAATTGCGGCAAGTGTTACAACGAAAGATTTCTACCACTGTACAAGTCTGTCCACGCAAATGTAAGACGAGTTTAAATTAAAAGTGACTAGTTCACTTGTTTCACGTACTGATATAATCACATTAACACTCGGTCTGTTCAATCGAGGAGAAACGCGTTGTAGTCAAACATGGTTGAAGCTAAATGGCAACTCCTGTTAACATCCTAGGACTTCTCAAGTGCCTGTCTTGATGAAACCATTGTCATCTAAAACCTCCATCATCTTATGAACATTCAGTCATCTACTAAAATCTCAATCATCCTCTACAGTAGAAATCATCCTACAAACTCTACTACATCCTCTAACATCTTTATCACCCTGATAGAAATTAAGCATGGACGCATTGAAGGAACAAGGATGAAACGGTTAAATGAAATACTGTTTATGTATTTTGAACTCAGTTTCGTGATCATCTGCGTGTCAGGAGCAAAGTAGGATTCCTACCGATCCTCCACATTGTTGGCTGGGTACAAAGGTTAGCCGATAATTCATTTATGCTCTCTGATCCACTGTCACTACATGACTACTAAGTAATTGGTACGTCAGCTGTCATGAAGAGACCGTTAACCGAACATTGATTAAAAATCGCCGTCTGGGTGGCTCTTAGTTAATTTGGTGCCTTTAACGAGCTTGCATCTTGGCGGATCTCAGCCACTTTCGTCTTTTGTGATGGTTTCCTGCTCTTTCACCCTCCGGTCGTTAACGAGTGAACACGTCTGCACTGGGATGTTTTCACTGGTGCCCCGTTCATTCATTTATGCATTATCCCTCATTTATCCCCTCACCGGGAAATTTAGCCCACTCACTACTCCTCATTCGGTTGACAAACCACTCCCTCATCCCTATTCACCCCACAGATCCCCCCTCACTCACCCTTCCCCCACTCATGAAATAAAGCATTTCCAAACTCTAACCGCCACTCCTCGCCTGCGTCTCGCAACAACCTAATGACCCCATCACTCACCCCTGAGTCAACATCTGATCACCTCACTCATTCCCTAATTTCTTGACGCTGTCACTCATCCCCTGGCCCCCTCATCACTTATCCTTCACACTCATCCCCAGACCCTTCCGCTGACTCTAAGCTTCTATCCCCTTCACTCATGTCCCGACTCCCCCACTCACCCACTAAGTCCCTAACCCATCCCATGACCCTTTTATTTATCCTTTTTCCACTAACTCATCCATGTAGACAAATGCTAAACTTGAACCGCATATCCATCCCTTGACAAACTCCTCCATCCCCTGACCCTCTTATTCCACGATTCCTTCCTTCATCTTACGGCGCCCTCTGTCATCCCCTGATCCACTGACTCATCCAATGACCCTCTCACTCATCACCTGACACCCCCCCCCCTCCCCCCACAACCGCAAACCACCTCTTCGACTACGCCCTCATGCCTTTATAAGCATTTGTTAAGACTGATAACTGCCTGATCGCTGTGAGCTGCAGCCGTACTAACTGGCTGAGGTCTGGGCTTGATTTAAGAGAGATCATTAGTGCAATAGTCAAAATAAAAACGCCCGATGCTGGTTGTGTTCATGCCGGAAGAAAGAGTGGAATGGACTGTCTTTCAGCTTATGTAGGTATGCTTTCAGTGTCCTATGCACAATTCTAGCTAAGAGAGTCAAACTGATATAGAACCAGCACATTGGCACTAAGGTTTTTCCTACCTCTTCCGTAATTGTAATGGTAATGCCTTATTTGATGGTATTTGCAACATGTAGACCATATAAAATGAAAGTTTGAAGATTGTAGGATGCCCTTTCCCCATCAAATGCATATGTTGAACGTTTTCAATAAAGGAGTTCCCAGTTTTAGATATCGAAGAAATTCTTCTAACAAATTGTACAAAGCTTTGCATTCAGGTGATCAATTTTGTATCATTCAAGGATTCTTTACCAGTCTCGTATTGTTAAAGTCTATTTTGATAACAACGGTTTCGTAGTAGCAACACAAGGAGCGTTCGTTAGGATTTACGTTAACAGAGATATTTCCTCACCTCGCAGTATACGACTCATTCCCGCTAAACTTAATGAACTTGGTACCGTTCAAAATAGACAGCGGCCTGATCGATCAAAGACAGAAAAAATCGTCGACAAGATCGAATTTACTCGGCAAATCACTGTTTCCATGTGTCATTTCTGGCGTTTTGACATGTTTCCATGTTTACTCCGACAATATTCGGTACGGCAGAATGCGAAAACCTCTGACAATGCATCATGTCGGAAATGCATGCGATGGCACTGTCATTTCCAGATCAACTTTTCAACTGTTTATGCAGCTTTATCTGTTTTCGCCTCGCTTTGATTGTGGCATTTCGAAATGATTAATCAGTACGGAAGTTGACAAACGTCGTCGATGTTTCACCATTAATGTTTTGTTTAGAATATCCACCAGTACGGAAAATCGAAAAATCGATCGATGGCAGAACTTCCCCGATAATAATTTGTTTGCTTTCCTTCGCCGGTGCCTTAATAGTCCATAAGCTCATAAATTTCAATGTCCACATGGGAGCGTACTCATATTATGAGATTTTTATGTAACAAAACAAAAATAAAAGAGCAGAAATTTATTTCGATGGGTCATTTATACATTCTGCGAATCCCATAATTTTCCCCACGTTTGTGTACTGCCTCCTTCCTTCTTGCAACGTTCCATGGTGCATTTGGTTTTCGAGGGAAGCTAGGCTATGTCCTGACACTAATCAAAGGACCATAAACTATCCACTCCATGTACGTCTCGGTGAGAAAGCCATTGCATAGCTTATATTAATCTGACGTTTTGACATGTTTCCATGTTTACTCCGTCAATATTCGGTACGGCAAATGCAGTACAGCATCTTATCGAAATGCAAGAAAATGACACTGCCATTTCAGATCAACGACTGCATGTGCAGCTTTATCTGTCTTCGTTTCTCTTTTATTGCGGCGTCCTGTGCATCTACCAGTACGGGAGTTCACAGATTATGCTCGGCGTTGGTTCGTTTGGTCCGTTTGCCTACGCTCGCCGTTGCATGTATTCTATAGCTCATAAATTACGGTGTTCACAAAGCTGCGTACTCATGTTATGTGTCGCCATCCTGCACACGCAGGTACATTGAAATTTACACTTTTCTCATAATACTAGCTACGTTTATACATGGTATTGTCCTACATGATCTTACATGACGAGTTCCCGTAGTTCAACACACCCGAATGCCTAAAATTGTTGTTACATGTTGTTACCAGGTTTAGAGACATGGTTTCCTATCATATGTGTAGTATTTATGTGTTTTAGTTAGTCGCTTTTTCTCTTTCCCTTTATAGTCACCCTGCAGGGGACTTCACGTACGCCTCGGGTTATACTTGACTGCAGTTTCGTTGCTGCTTGTTTGTTGCTCCCCCGGGTGTTCTGCTTCATCTCCTTCGTTGGTTGGGCCGTCATCCAGTGTGTCCGTCTCCTCTTCGTTTAGTTCGGGGGAAAATGGTCGTTTCTGATTTGAGCGTACTTGCATCGATAAAGCTGCACGTATTGCCGTCGGGACTTCTTGTACAGAAGCCTAATGCGCGTGTTGGTTCGCGTGAATTCCAACACGAGGTATGGTCCGGTATATTTTGGAGGCCATTGGTTGTCATGATCTACATCCTGCCTCTCATTTCGTACGTTGCAATAACATCCCGGTTGTAATTTTTCGCCATTGACTAATTTGTCTCGCTTTTTGGCAATCCTTGCGTGCACCTGCTTGATTGGTCCTCTGACCACTTCAAACGACGAATACATGCGCGCCGTCATTTCTGCTGCGTAATTCTCCCCCATGGTATAATCGATCCTTGGAGGGGTAAACAAGTTGCTGAATGGTATGTATGCGTGGCGGATAAAGAATAAGTAGAAAGGTATGTTTTCCATCACCGTGTGATACGCGGTGTTCATGGCCAGTGTGGCGTACGGGAGATTCTTTTCCCATGACATTTGGTCGTCCGAAGCCATTTGCAATAGGATGTTTTTCAGGGTACGATCTGCAACTCCGACAGCTCCGTTCCCTCGAGGGTTACATGCTGTCGTGGTTTGACTTATGGTTTCGAGTCTCTCGCACATATTCTGAAATATTGTGAACCTCACCTCGGTCCCTCGGTCTAAAACCAAGTTCTCGATAGCCGTATGTGTTCACGAGCTCCAGGAACCTTTCTGTCACGTCCTGCGTTGGTTTACTGCGCAAGGGATACGCCACCAGATATTTCGTTAGGTGATCTACCATCGTTGAAACGTAACAGTAACCCTCGTGACATACAGGTAGCTTCGTCAGGTCTACACCCACTCGTTCCAGAGGTGTTGTTACTTCGGCAACTCACCCATCGGTGGGATAATCCTGCCGTGAGGCTTGCGTCGCTGACATACCAAACATGTTTTTATATATTCTTTTATATCAGCAATCATGTTCATCCAGTAATATTGACCGCATGCGTGTTTCCGTGTGCGCAGGTTACCTTGATCTTCTACTATCTTGGAGTCGGGCAAAATGGTTGAGGCATATTTCTTTAGTGACGCAGGCATGACTATCGTTTCGCATATTCTATGCGGTTTCCTCAAGACCACCCGTTACTTGAATGAACCTTCTTCAACGAAAAAACTTGAGTCGGTTGCCCATTTGGGGATATTTTTGTCTACTTCCCCGCCGAGGAACATTCGAATGGGACCCCATGTATTGTCTTGATCTTGTTCGGCGATAACATTGTCTTCTGTTAGTTTTTTCTGAGCAGCTGCGATGCCACCTTCTTCGTCTTCAACTTCTTCGGTGGTGACAAAAACTTCTTCGCTTTCTCCGCTGTTATCCTCATCCGGATCTGGATTTCTGAATAGGGCGTCGGGAACATAGAGTAGATGGCCCTCCATATATTCCACCGCATAATCGTACCGGCTTGGACACAGAGACCATCGTACCAGACGATTATTGTTACTGTTCATATACTGGAAATGCCTCGGAGTGCCGTGTGATCCGTTATCACCTTGAACTTACGTTCGGCCAAGTGCGGATGAAAGTGTCTCACGCTGTCAACAACCGCGAGCGCTTCTAATTCGGTTACTGCGTACCATCCTTCTACGCCTTTTAGTTTGCGTGAGTAATACGCTCTCGGGTACTCGACTACGTCAGGCTTTTGATTGAGGATTGGTGCAATAGCCACCTGTGATGCGTCTGTATGCAATAAGAAGTCCTTGGTGTAATCTGAGGCACGCCACACTGGGCAATGGTCATTTTGTTCTTTAGTGTTAAAAAGGCTTCCTCCTGGTCTTCCGTCTACACGAACTTGATATTCTTCTTGGTTAGGTGGGTTGATGGTGCTACCGTCTCCGATAAATTTGGAACAAACCTGCCGTAGAACCCTATCATTCCAAGAGATTGCTTGTTTATCCTTGCAATAGTGGGTCTAGGGTATTTCGGTATGGACTCAACGTTGGTTCGGTTGGCCGGACTCCGACTCGATCAGTTATGTGCCCGAGGGATTTTACTTGGGCTTTAAGGGAAGCGCATTTTTTTCAATCCGATTTTCATTCCAGCACGTTGAAATTCTTTCAGATCTCCTCTAAGCATCCGAGGTTTTTCTCCACAGTTTTTGCGTACATGCAGATGTCATCCTGAAAGGCCATCACCCAGACCAAGATGTCGCTTCCCAATGCTTCCATAGGCATACGCAGGTACTCGTAATATCCCGTTTCGTCTTCGAACGCGGTGTACTTGCGGCTCTCTTTGCTCATTGGACTTGGTGGAATGCTGACGAACTATCGATTATTCTATGAACAGCGAGTCCTTTCATTTGCTCCACTGAGTTTACTACGTTAGGAAAAATAAATTTTTCCTTGATAAAAATGGAGTTCAAAAGTCGATGATCGATTACGATCCTCGCTGAGCCGTCCGGTTTCTTGACGATCACATCGGGAGCACAACAGGGTGACGTTGATTTTTGGATTATTCCGGCTTTAACTATTTTCGCGACATATTATTTGAGTATTTGCTTATGCACGAATGGCAAGCGCCATTGTTACACGTTTATCGGGGTCTCGTTTGTTACTCGGATGTGGTGCTCGTAGTCTACTAGATGCCTGATATATGTGTCCGGAACAGTAATTACGCTCCTACATTTCCACAATAATTGCTTAGACTTGTCGCCGGTGTCCGGGTCTAGATTGCTAGCATACACGTTGTCGATTTGCTTGACAATGGCGGCGTCTTTGTCGTCTTTTTCATTGGAGTGTTCCCCGATATTCTCGCTATCGTTGCAAAGAAGAACAGTGTCGTCTACTTCTTCCTCGTTGAGTCGTGTATCTTTCCCATCCTTGTCCCTCCTCGCAATGTAAGTGTACGATCGTCGAAGTTGGCATATACTATGTGCACGGAATGATCCTTGACCACGCACACCGTACTTGCCGCAGCTCCATTGTACCTTATGAATGGCACGACTGCAACCGTCCGTTCTTCCAATGAAGCGGGGGTTTTCAACCGGATAACAATTGCAGTGCCGGGGGCACGCTGGTGTCGGTGGGCACTCTACCGATGAACTTGGTGATTGGTTTCTCGCTGATAGTCATAGTGCTATCGGCATCCACGTTTTTGTTTGTGAAGGGATGCAATTAGCCGGCAATTATGACTCCCTTTATTTGACAATCGATGGTGGCGTGCAGTTGTCCCAATAAATCTGAACCCAATAACAAATAACCGGAGAATCTGCTAGTATTGATTATGCATGCGTAGCCTTCCACATCGCCTTCGAGGTTTGATACGCCTATCTTTATTTTTTATCAATTATTTTCCGAGAGTCCGTCAAGGTTTTGATCGCCTTTTCGCAAGGATTGATGATGCTTCCCCGCTTGACTAACTCGTTGGCGGAACTCGCCTTTCATAATGATCAGAATTGATCCCGAGTCTATAATTGCGCGCAGGTTAATTACCTTGATATTTGAAATCGCCTTTGTTAACCTACCTATTCATAACGCCCTCTTTTATGGGGTAAGGTTAGCTTTTTCCGCCATGGTTAGGACATTGCCTTGCCATGTAGCCTTCACCAGCACATTTGAAGCACATGATGGTAGCACCGCTGGGGCTGAAAGGAGGATATGGGCTGTGGCGCGAGGAGGTGCGATAATCACTGTTAGGAGTGGGCTTTATTGGTGAAGCGTGGCCTCTTCCAGGTGACGGTATCCTGGTCGTAGGTAGGATCGTGATTCTGGTTTGGTCGCAATCTCGATATTGCATCGTTTTAGGCGCGGCATAACTCCACTATTAGTTTTTAGATGGTCACCGGTTTGAATGAGTGCTTAAAAAAGCTTGATACACGCTTGTTCAAGCAAGGAATCAAAAGCGCAATGAGGACCTTGTGGTGGTGGTTTTCAGGTTCCGTCCTGAACGTTCTTGTTGGTTTCTTGATGTATTCGCGCGCTGCTTGTCCCATACGCCGGAGATGTCAAGGCGAGGCTCGACCATGGATAGTCGGGCCGTTTGGAATGGATCGGGTCGACCTCGTGTGCTGGTACCAAATTCCCTATCTCGTTGGCCACGTACTGGGCTGAAGCATGCCGGGTAGGGCGCATAAGAAGGGTTGGTATTGAGTTAGTACCACGTACCAACCACTGCTCCCCCCCCCACTCATTTGCGATCGGCTGCAGGATCGCCCACTCAGTGGGTGAGGGGGTACAGCCTATCTGAGATAGCGCAGGGTTAGCCCTAGAAGGCTGGGGTGTCGCCAGCCATTGCATGCCATCCTATGGCAATACCAGGTATAGCTATGGCGACACCAGACTTGCCTGATTGGTGCGGTTTGCCTTGGTGGCAACATCCATGCGTTTTAGGAGGCTTAGTCATTCAACGCATGCGGCTGTGTCATATTCGGCAGGTTAGCGGGTGTCAAGGATTGACCGGCAGTTTTATTTTCTAGCGGAGTATTTAGCGTCGCGGGTGGTGGCGTATTTGATATTGCGCCCACCTACTTCGTTTTGCCTCGTGCTGGCTCGTGTGCCAACTTTCTTTCCAGGAGCCATTATTATGATCGCAAAGTTGCGAAATCGATCAAAAAACACTGTGCAAGATCCTGCGCGCAAAATCCCGCGCGCCGAGAGCACGTTTCTATGTGACTTTCATATGCACACTCCTTGCATACCAACGCGATGGCGCTCGTCACCACACTGTGCCCGTTAACACTGCGCGTGGTAATACGCATGTACCAACCAAATATCCCGTATGTTCACACATACCCATATTTTCTCCAAACATTACTCTCGTAAATAGCAAAGGTCATAAGGCAAATAGCGCAAATAATTGGTTTATCTGGATACCAAAATCTACCCCAAGGTCAGCAGCTCAATCTACAACAGCACGTGCAACAGCTATAAACCAGGAATACGGATGCAAAAACCGTTAGCATGTAGTCAGAAATGCAAAATGTATGAAGACATACAAAATTGGAAAATTCTGTCGTAGAATTTATGAAACTCAGTGGTCTAGGCACCACCTGTTCGATCCCGTTTACACCTCACAGCACAAATGTCAGAATTCACGAATTTAAACTGAAAAATTATATCACAGAACACCGAAATTGGTCAAACTAACACAAATATGCTAGTCATGTATGCTGAAAATCAGAAAATATTGTTAGCAAACGCGCATAAATAATGATATCACAAGTAGAAAATAAAGGCCCGCAAAAGTACACAAATCATAGCGAAATTATGTAAACAAACCCATAATGTACAACACATCACAAAATGAAAATAATTTAAAGCATGAAATAAAGTTCCCAACACAACACTACATTAACACCTCTCAGTCAATGTACACGAAACAAGAATTTAAAATGATAGAAATAAGATCCACAAAATTAAATAAGCTGAAATTAACACGTCACGTTATAAAGACATAAAATCACCATCAATATTTATATAAGGGAAACAAGGTCCACCTAATAAAATGCACTGCAATTAGTTTAAAATTTCAGTTAATTA
>SDVV010024615.1:0-12556 GCA_016164225.1 Gammarus roeselii
GAGCCAGTTGCTATTTGCTGATGATACGGCCCTGGTTGCGGATTCGGAGGAGAAGCTATGTAGGCTAGTGTGAGTTTGGTAGAGTGTGTGAGAGGAGGAAGCTTCGAGTGAACGTGGGTAAGAGTAAATTAATGAGATGCTCGAGGACTGTCGACGCGAGCAAAATTAGTGTCACCCTAAATGGAGAGCGCTTGGAGGAAGTTCAGTGTTTCAAGTATCTGGGCTCCCATGTGGAGAGAACTGAACTAGTGGAAACTGAAGTGAAGGCGCGAGTGAAGGAGTGGGGTAAAGTGTTGGGTGCACTGAAGAGTGCAACGAGCTGTAGGACGTTGGGGATGGAAGCAAAGAGAGGGCTGTATGAGGGTGTTGTTGTCCCAACTGTGCTCTACGGAGCTGAGACTTGGGGGTGAGAGCAGAGGAAAGAAGAAGGTTGAACGTTTTTGAGATGAAATGTTTGAGGAGCAAGGCTGGAGTAACGCTGTGAGACCGGATCACCAACGACGTGGTTCAAAGCAGAACAGGGATGGTGAAGAAGTTGGAGGACAGAGTGGATTCGCGTGTTCTGAGATGGGTCGGGCACATGGAGAGGATGGATGAGGGGAGATTGGTGAAAAGGGTGATGAATGCGGAGACGACTGGTCGCAGGCCTAGAGGTAGACCGAAGTTTGCGTGGATGGATGGTGTGAAGCAGGCGTTAGGAAGGAGAGACGTGAATGTGGAGGTGGCGAGAGAGCGTGCAATGAACAGGCGTGAGTGTGAATGGTCGATTTTGACCCTGCTCTGATGTGCTTTCCCGCCCTTGGCATTCCGCTGTCGGGATGGTCGTGGGTGGGGGGGGGCCCGGCCATTAGGACGCGGCAAGAGTAAACCAGTGAAAACTGTCGGGCACTGCTGCTGACAACGGATCTTCGGACTGCACTCGTGACCCAGAGTGCATGTTGCGTGGTTACCGACCGGACCCTTTACCACAAAACAGCTAAGTTGTGTGAGGTGCGCCTTGCCGTCGGACACCCTCTTTCCTATGGGATGCGGCCTAGTGTCTGTATGTGTATCTGTTATCCTACCTGCAGTACAACTCTGTTACCATAGGAGCTAGCTATTGTACACATATTGTATGTACAGGTATATTTATGATTTATTGCCTACCGGACGGTTCACCCACCCTCTCTGGAGGGCAATCTGTATTGATTATGTAACTACTCTGTGGTTGCTCATGCTCACGGCCCGCACATTGTTTTTGGCCGCGTCGAGCAAGTATGTTCACTGTTGTTGACACAACACCATATTTGTATTTTCTCATACTTGAATATTATTTGGACCCTCATGTTTAGGGCCCGCAGATAGTTTGCCGCTAGGACCTAGCTTTTCGCTGTTGTCAAACAATTCTTGCATTTGCCAACATTTTAAGTAATTACCTCTATTTATACAAATGTGTTATTCCTTTACATGGCAAGCGCTTGGTTGGGAACACCCAGTTCAAGATGCAGCTGATACATCCCACTGCCGTGCTCTTCTGGTATCCGCCCGCTTGCGCTACATGATGGTATTTTCTAAGCAAAACCTTTTGGCTCCGACGAGTGGAAGAGAATATAACTTTTGTTATCTCGATTTCCTTGACAAAAAGCTATTTCTTGTTATGAGTAAGAGCCATATGGGGCCTCCTCCTCCCCCTGCTATCTTAACTACGCACCAACGTCTTCTTACGGGAAGCAACTTCGCTAGACCTCATGAATGATGGGGCAGGCCAGCTCACGCTTATATAGAAACGAAGGGGGCTGGGGGTTCAGCCGGCAGACGGCCGAGCGCGCCCTGGTACCTGGAAGACATTTAGACCGATAAAGCGCAAGGCGCCACGCGCCGTCTAGCGGACTAAAGTTTGAACTAAACCAGAAGCCCAATGCAAAACCACATGGCTGTTACTCATTACAGAGAAATAGCTCTTTATCGAGAGAATCGAGGTAACAAAATTATATTTTCTCCAGGAAACTGTTTTGGGGCTGTACAAACCATCTTTTCCAAGTGGGTATAAAGCCTACTTCATCCCGCCAACTGCCGATGCTCGACCGGGCACTGGCCTGGCTACAATAGTAAATCAAGCAATCACATGCACTCTAATCCCTCTACAAACAACTCAGCAAGCTCACGCCCACAGAGTGGGCCTCAAACGCCCCGTAACTATTTCTAACATATATTTCCCCCAATAAACTATCATGCGCACTTTCTACTAACCTGGTTGATCAACTTCCTGTGCCCTACCTTCTTGTAGGTGATCTTAATGCTAAACACCCCCCTCTGGGGGGAAGACCTAGCAGATGGACGTGGAGGGCACGTCGAAGCATTCGTTCTATCTTCTGATACTGCGCTCCTTAATACTGGAGAAGCGACGCACTTCCATATATACCCAGACAGCCTCGTTATCGGCTATTGACTTATCCTTCTGCTCCCCAAACCTCTCCCCAGTGACCACTTCCCTATCGCTATCACTACTTTCTATCCTGAAGATATTTCTACCGCTCGCCGATACATAATGCGTAAAACCAACTGGCAATCGTTCACCGCTTATACAACAACTCCTCTCCCACCTCAGAATATATATCCTGTGACGAGATTGATGGAAAACTCTAACAGTATCCTTCTTCACGCTGCAGACCGGAGCTTCCCTAAAACCGAGGGAACACCGCGTAAAATTAGGACTCCTTGGTGGAGTGAAGACCAGAAGCTAACCTGGAAGTACCACGTGCAGTAGCTTAAGATAGACTGCTTACAGCTATTTGTCATTCTTTGGATCTCATCGCACTTCACCTGGGGTGCAGATAGAATAACATCATTACGACTTTACCGCGCTATCATGTCCAAACTGGACTTTGGGAGCTTGATCTATTGCTCCGCAAAACCAAATATTCTCAAGACGCTGGAACCAGTTCATAATGCCGTTCTTCGCGCTTGTACTGGAGCTTTCCGCTCCTCCCCTATTGTCAGCCTTCTTTGTGAAACTGGTGAGCCTAGTCTTGCCCTGCGACGAAAAAAAAAATTGACCTCCAATTTTATTGTCATATTCTTGCTCGCCCCACCTCCCTTACGTGTACCACAATCCGACAGCGCCACCCCTATCTTGCTCCTTCTTCGAACTTTACAAAACGCATCGAGCTCCTCATTGCTGAGCTTGGACTACCACACATCATGGTGGACCCTCTACCACGAGATGCTATTCCCATCTGGCATTTACCAGAAAATATGCTCCGTCCTCACTATTTTACTGGCTGAAAGGCAGATGTTGCAGCCCAAAATCTTCGACCTATTTTTATAGCCCATGCGGAGACTCATCACGCTGATAGCTTGCATATCTTCACTGATGGATCAAAACACGATGACGCTGTGTTCTGTGCAGCGGTGCTCCCTGGGCGCATCGTCACTAGGAAAGTCCCGCCATCAGAGTCAGTTTTCACTGCTGAACTCACGGTCATTGCCGATGCCCTCTTGGCGGCTTACTCTTTCAGATGCCAATATCTCAATCTTCAGTGATTCGCTCAGTGCGCTTCAAACCCTGGAGATCTTCAACAATTGCCACCCTGTTGTTTCAGCTATCTTGCGCTGGCTTGTGCGACTGTCCTCCAGAAACAAGAACGTTTGTTTGTGCTGGGTTTCGGGCCACTGTGGGGTGGTGGGAAATGAGCGGGCGGACGAAGCGGTGCGAAGAGCTGCAGCGGCACCTGACCCAACAGAACAGCGTCCACTTCCATATAAAAACCTTTACCCAGCAATTAAAAAAGATGTGCGAAATAAATGGAATGGTCTGATGTTCCTATGAGAAATAAATATCGTACTATAAAAGACGCACCCATTCCCTGGGTCTCTTCAAGCAACCGATCTCGACGGACAGAGGTAACTCTATGCCGACTGAGAATAGGACATAACAGACTAACGTACAGACACCTAATGGAGGCGTCGCCACCCCCATACTGCATGGACTGTCTAGTCCCACTTACAACAGCCCATGTCTTGGCAGACGGCCCCACATAGACGTAATGTCGACGCTCATACTTCCCCAGGAGCCGATTCCTGGACCTTCCTAATACACTCCGCCTAATGCCTATTGAGTTCCCTCAGAGGCAATTCAGTGCGAACCGCTTCTCAGCTACCTTCGAGAAACCAGCCTCCTAGCTGAAATATGATCTGTTGTCATAAGACTTTAGTTTGAGGTTGTTAAAATAATTTGAAGGTGGATGAGGTACAAATAATACACGTGTCATTGATTTCTATTATTTTGAATAATGAACATGGTAATAGGTCAACAGGTTAATTCTCAAACGAGCATGATTGGTGATTGTGATATTAACAGACCCAACAGAACCAATAGTGTATTGTTTAGATAATCAAATTTTAACAGTAAAAAGAACAAAAGGAGAAAAGCAATGTAATTACAAAAAGGAGAAAACAATGTAAAAGAACAAAAAGGAGAAAAACCCACCCTGTAGGAAGATACCAAAAAAGGACATATAAATACTGAGGAATTATTACACGCATCTAAGTATGAAAGTATTTATCACGTATTATCTAGCAAAGTATCACTAAGTTAATAACAGCCAATGGAATGACCTAATGCCGGAGTCACTGTTCTAATGGGGCTTACTTCTTCTCCAGCTGTTCTGTTACTACGAAGTGTGAAGATCCATTCAAGTCGACACCCAACTACTGAAATAGGGGAGGGCTGCTTATATGTGTATGAAATGATCCTGCAATAAGAGAAGCACTCCACAGTTTGGTAATTCTGAGGGGGCGTGTTATTCTAAATCCCTGACTCTCATTGGCATACAGATTTAGGCCGTTAACTAATTTATTGGCTCCTCTTCGTTATAGGATACCGGTCACACATTGCTGACTCGTTGATTTGAACAGGATGACCCAAATGACATAAACTTGTCAACGTCTCTTGGTCAAGAAATCTAATATGGAGACGAACTGCCGTTTGCTAAAAGAAACACTTATGAGGGTGATAGGAATTACGCAAATCAAGGGTTTCCCACCGTATAACTTAAGCTGAGGGTTGACGTGGACAGGCCTACACTGCTTCTCGCGCAGTGCTGAAGACTCAAGCTTTACGAGAATGTCTGGATAGACATTGTGACATACATATATATATACATAAATATATCTGCTAGCTGAGCCTGATCATAACACTGTTGTGAATTGATCATACTTAGTCTTACTCACTGATAGATTCCTCTTTTCCAGAGGACTACCGTTTTCTTTGCTCACTTTGAGTCTGACACATTTGTGACCTCTCCCTATACCCCTATAAACAGTAGTGACCTAAGCATGCCGTGAGTCGAACCAATCCCGGAGACTGACGATGATTTGTCGATGACTTGATGCAGCGCTGACTGCTGGTTTGACGTTTGGTGCCAGAAGGACATGGACTCCAGTGCACTAGAAAGCCTTGACACTCTAATCTAATCTATGCAATCTTGCTCACAGTCTGCTTTGTGGCAGAGTATATTTTGATAACACGCCAACGATGTCAGTGTTGATGTCATTTATATAGATTATGAAGAGAAGCGGTCCAGGAAACTGCCCAGGAGTACTCCTGATGTTACAGCAGCCCATTGACTTTTTCTTTAGACAACACATACCTGTTGCTTGCGGCCCCTTAAACTAATTTCGGAGCAACCTGGCCACGTTTTCAACTATGCCAAGCGCCTCCACTTTTTTAGCATGCATTCATGGGAGACTTTATCAACGGCTTTTTGAAATACAAGATAAATAATGTCGATAACATTGGTTTGAAAGAACATATTGATGACCGTATTGAAAAAATCCAAGAGATTGGACAGGCAGCTAAGTTTGCTGATGAAGCCGGGTTAGGTTTCCTTGATGAGATGGTTTCTCTCAAAGCGACTTGTTATAGCTACTTGATTTTATTAATCTTTCCAAGGTTTTGCCGACCACAGATGTGAGACTGATTGGTCTATAGTTTCCTGGCTCTTGCGTAATACCCTTCTTGAATGTGGTTGTGATGTTTGCTGTTTTCTAATCATCTGGATTAATTACACCTGTCATATACCTGTTAAAGACCTCCGTCAGTGAAATACTTATGATTTTATAGAGGTTCTGTAACATTCTCAGATGCAGATCATCTGGTCCTGTTTATTTTTATGTATTTGATTTGCCGAATTGTTCCTCTACTTCTGCGAGGAAGTGACTATTTCCTAACTGTTGCACTTCTCCAGGCATTTCGATTTCTGGGATAACTTAGAAACGTATTCACATTCTCAACTGTGAAGACAGTTGCAACATATATATACGTCAAGTATCATTGACATGTTTGCATCGGTTGATTTGATCTCACCTGCACTATTTCGATGAGGGCCAATACTGTCATGAACATCATGTCTCTCATTCATTTATGCATAGAATCCTTCAGGGTTGTGCTTGGCTGATTTTGCAAAGAAAATGTCTTCTCCTGACTCTTCTGGCCATTCTCTTCACTCTTCCTTCTACCAGCCCGCTCATGCGCTTATTCCGACTCCTGTGTCGGATTAGTTTTGTGGTCCACTGCAGAAGTTCGTGGGGTTCCTCAAGTAGCTCCTCTGTCCAACTACACTCATCATGCGATGTAGCTACGGGCTGGCGTCACCAAGATGTATGAACAGGTCTGCTGTACACTTCTGATCTCTGAGAGCTCTGACGTCATAACGGCGAAAGTCAATCTTATGACAGTGTAATGAGAGCCAAATTATCGTTCGATTTGGTATTACGCGTTTTAGTTGGAACATCAGGGATGATTGTTGTTGAATAATTGTGACGATCAATTGAACGGCTGAGAAGTAAAGTTGCATAGCTGCAATCGGGTTCTTGTAAAAACAACATTGAACAGCTGATGTGGTTATGCAAGTTTGCTTCTCAGCTCTTCAATTGCTAGTGCATCGGAATACAGTAGATGTAAATGGATTTTAATGGCAAACCGTCATCTATTCCTTGTTGAGGGGAGAAGACAACTATGGTGGACATCTTTAGTTTTTTCACCTCGGGCACATCAGTTCAGTTGATGGCTACATCTTGAGCATCTCGATCCCATGCATTTTTTCCCTGTTCCTGTGTGTAAAATCTTCCTAATTGTAATTTCCGTCGCAGGAGGCCGTGTGGTTCTTGAGCAACATTACTGCGGGCAACAAGCAGCAAGTGCAGGCCGTGCTGGACGCAGGGCTGCTGCCGATGGTGCTACACCAGCTCGATAAGGGAGAGTTCATCACCCAAAAAGAGGCCGCTTGGGCTGTTAGCAACCTCACTGTCTCGGGCACCAAGCAACAGGTCAGTTGGACCTTGGTCCGTACACACCAGATGGTTAAAACATAATGGTGACCTCTGACGTCACACCGACGTTCGCCGTTATGACGTCAGAGCTGTCATTTATCTTCAGTGTACAGCACACCTGTTAATCGTCAACATATTCGATAAAACATTTGCCTCTTCGGCATACTGGTATAATTGACGTTTTTCTGCTCTAGAGCTAATCGCTGCGTAGCTGCCACCTGACACACACCTTGGCATTGGCAAGTTGCTGCCACATTCGCCAGTCCGGTTACAGCTCATGTTGTTCGCCGTGCCTGGCAGTTGCCGCCTACGTTCCAGCTCACGCAATTCTAGTGACATCGGCACGCGTTCATCACTCTTCTCATGCGTTCACACACATACCAAAACTGGGCGCTAAAGCGCTGAATGGTCAGACCCAACACACACTTCGTGCCAGGAGTGAGGTCTGAGAGTGCCAACAGTTTCCTCTGGTTTACCACTGCTGCGTCTTGATTGCCGACCCCTCCTCCATTAACGGTTATCCAGTTTTTCAACAAGAAGTCAATGGCGGGAAAGCTCTTCAGGGCTGCATCAAAACTCATTCATTCAAACTATTTCTCCACGTTGCCCTCTCTGTGGCCGAGTGGGTAGCTTGTCGGCCTGTCTTCATAATAGACTTCAATTATAAGCTGAAGGTTGTAGGTTCGAAACTACCTGACCCCGAGAGACATTCTGGCCGGTCTCTTGAATTGCCCAAGGTCAACCCATAAACACCGTGGGTGAGAAATAGGAAGGCTGTTAGGTGGCAACTATGCTGTAACCCTCTATATAAATGCAAAACAAACTCGATTGCACACTCTCTCGAAATATACCTCCACAATGATGTCACTTTCCTAAAGCCTGCTTCACGCCATCCATCCACCCAAGCTTCGGCCTCTCTCCTACGCTGTCAACACCCTTCTTCGAGAATTTAAGCCCTTTGTAAATAGTGTAGTCAGTGTGCAGAAATGGGAAAGAAATCTGGAATCCTACCACAATTAATTATTCGCTTTTGTTTTCTATGTTAAATGTTGCTATTCCTGGGTTTGTTTATGTCACAACGTCAACGCTTCTAGCGTCATCTGGCGGTATAACTTGGCATAGTTAGACCATACGGCTTCAGTGGACCACGAGTGAGGCAGTTATGCATCCAACTTCTGTGACCTCACAGTGGGCGGCTAAAATGTCCGAAAAATTAAGAAGAAAATTAATTTTCTTCAACTGTGAATGATTCTGATTCACTCTTCTTTGGTTTTAGTCGGGGGTAGAAACGTGCTACCGTGTCCCTTGCGTGTCGTAGGAGGCGACTAAAAAGAGAGCCCTGTAGCCGGAGAGTTAGAATCGTGCTACCGTATTCCCTGCGTGTCGTAGAAGGCGATTAAAAGGGGCGGAGCGAGGGGGCTAGGAATCCCTACCTCGGTAAAATCCTTCCGAAAAGACAAGGATGGTGCGTGGTTGTAGTAAGAATGGAACAAAGAGGAGATCGATTGGTTAGATGATTCTGAGGAGGAAGCTTGATGTGTTAACGTCGAGTGAGACGAAGTTAAATGGGAAGGGCGAGTGTGAGTTTGGTATGGCAAGTGGAAGAAAGTCGAGCGTCGAGGGAGGTTTGGCGCGAGGAGATATGGTGTTGATATTGAGTGATCGATTGGCTAGTAGCGTCACCAAGTGGAAGGAGGTGTCCTCAAGATTGAATGTGAGTAAAAATCAAGTTAGGCGTAAAACGATGGGCATGTGTGAGTGCGTACGTATCGAGAAGCAAGAGGAGTTGGGAGGAGAGGGGGCAATTTTGGATTTACCTGAGTGAGTGTCTGAAGAGTTTTGAAAATCAATTCAATGTTGTTGTACTGGACGACCGTAATGTGAAAATTGGAGATGTAGTGGTGGAGAAAGTGATTGGGAGGTATGGCGTTCCTAGTAGAATGACAATGGAGTAAATCTGATAGGTCTGTGCATGGAGCAGGTGCTGGTGATCGGAAACAGCTTGTTCAAGAAGCGTGATGTCCACAAGTACTCATGGGTAAGGATGGCCCATGGTGCAGTGGTGGAGTAAGTGCTGATGGAATTTTTTTGCTGATTTCAAGGAGAGTGGTGGAAAAGCTGTAGGATAGGTGGGTGTTGAGAGGGGAGGGAGGGTGGATGAGTATCTGATCCCCTTCTGTTGGAAGGAAGATTATGAGTGGACCATAGGTGTCAGGGTAACAGATTAGTGAGAGGAGGATGAGAGGTAGTGAAGAGGAGTGAACTGGATGTGGAAAGCAGAGCTTCGGAGTGAGAGGGCAGGACCTGCGAGATACGGAGGAATAATGGGAGACGTTCAGAGACGCGTTCCCCCTCTAGGCATCTGTTAGGTTCACGGTCCGCACGGAGTCACGGCCCAACCGAGGAGGTGAACACCCTTATTTCTCTTCAGACTCCCCTCTTCTTCACCCTTCACTATCTCTCATTTTCTCCCCCATCTTGATTTGCTTAACTTTTATTTACCTGATTTGCATCTTATGTTTATTTCAAATTTCCTAGAACTTTTCTCAGATTCCTTCTTAACAACTCTTCTAATAGTCATTGCACACAAACACATACGTACACACGCACGCACTCACAGATACGCACTCTCAAACTTACACATACCGGTTCTAACTATTCTCCTTTCGGGTGGCAAATAACAGCCAAGTTGCGCTCTTTCATGTAACCTTTTTCTACGACTATTCCTTCTTATCCTTTCCATTTTTGTTGTGCATCCATTTTCCAGCAATAGTGCATGCCTTTCCCATCGGCACAGGTAACACCGAAACTGCAACAAATCAAGCTGAAACACTGCAAATTAGTAGATAGGTATTTTCTCACCCAAATTATTGAAAAGCCAACACGAAATAACAAAATCGTGGATCTAGTGTTTTTCAGCTCAGTTGAGTATATAAAAAAACATTAAAATAACTAAAACTGCCCTATCAAATCATAATGTGATTGGAATAAGTCTAGATGCTGACCTACTGAGAAGGAACACAGTGAATACCATCTTCCTTGGGAACGCGACTTTCCGGCAACTGAACTTCTTTAGTGCAGATATAAATAGGGTAAATATACACAAATCTCTGTCCAATATTGATTGGAAACCAACTCATTGATCAGGTAAACAGTGTGGAGGAAGCAAAGAATAACTTGAATGATATATTGTTGCAGGTGTGTGTACAACATGTGCCAATTAAAATAAAAATTCCCAAAAGAAGCAAATATTATTCAGAAAGGAAATTGCCCATGAAAAAGCAAGCAATTAAACAGAACAAACTTTGCAACGAAGTAAACCCTTTTAGACGCATGATACAAAAAGAAGCTATCATCTTGATTGAAAAGCGGATAAAAGATTCACACGATCAAGAGAAAATGAAAAGAAAACTATTGAAAAAAAATCAAAATATTATAAGTTTTTCTTTGCTTATGCAGCCAAAATTTCAACCTCTAAAACTAAAGTTGGCCCATCAATTGATGAATCCGATCAACTGGTAGATGAAAACAAAGCAATGAGCGAGTTGTTGAGTGAGAGTTACAGACTGGTATTTAGTATCCCAATGCTTACTCATACAACTCCTGAAATTGTCTCCGAATTTTCATAGACTGGTTGGGGTGGATGGATGATTATTCATTTTATAGATCATTAACACTTTATTTTGGTATTTTATTCTATCTTATTTCGTGGGATCTATTAATTATTTATGCCCTGTTTTCATGATGATAAATTTTAAATAGTTGATAATTTATCGAGGTGGGTTGAGATTAGGTGGCCCAGGGAATGGGGGGTACTCGTGGGACCCGCGGGAGTCGGAGGACCCGGGGTTTCGGGAAACCGGGGGACTTGGAAGACCAGGAGGTTTTGAGGGGATCCACTTGGACTGTTCTAGGGCCCTTTGGGACACCCTTGAGACCCTGTGGGACCCTCTTGTAAAACTGTGGGACCCTCTTGAGGCCCCTCTAAATCCGGGAACCTCTGCTCTCCCCTCCCTACGCTGTGAAACCCATTCACATAGGAATGTATATATGAGGCGTGCCGAGGCTGGTCGAGGTGCGTCGAAATCAGTCGAAACATGTTCAGACGAGTCGAGTTGGTCGCGACAAATCGAAACTGACCGAAATGATTTGAGACAAGCCGAGATGAGCTAAGACGAAGGGACTTGATGGACCCGGGGAGCTCGGGGGACTAGGGTATCCCTCCGGTGCTCATCGGGCTCTTTCGAACCCAGGGGACCTCTGCCCCCCCCCTCTCCACCTTATCCCCTTAAACGACAAGTGCGATGATAAAAATCTGAGCAGTTTTTAGCCCACGATGAACATGCCATTTCTTTCCTCTTCACGTTCCACAATTCTGTCGTATAAAATAATACAGATACAGACACTAGGCCGCATCCCCCAGAAAGGGGGGTGGCCGACGGCAAGGCGCACCTCACACCCTCACACGCTCACACTCACAATGTTAGTATGCTAGTATATTTCTGCGAGAGCTCCATTTTACGATTTTGTGAATTAGCGTTTTTTGTTTCAGTCTGCGCTCGCTCGTGCGTGTGCGGACCATATGTAATGCCTGTGGTTGACCTTAGCCGCGTAACTATAAATCTTGTGATGCGTTGCGGTTTGAGTTGATCTGATTCGTGAGGCCGTGGACCTTGTACCAATTTCGACGATACTACCTGTGCGCACTGGCGTACGTACATACTACTCTTTGAGATTCTGAGGGGGTCGAGTTGGGTATTCGTTTGGTCTGAGTTTTTATCTTCCTGAATAAATCAATTTTAATGCAACTGAACTAGGCCGTGTAGTTGTAAACATTGTATTGCGCTGCTGTCGGAGCTGACTTTGGGCTAAATGATTGGAGGCGGGGATTCGTTTAGTCTGAGTCTTCATCTTACCTGAAAAATGAAAACTACTGTAATTTAACTGGACTGCGCAGCTGTGAACCTCGTGTTGCGTTGTTGTCGGAGCTGATTTTGTCCTTGTAGCCGTTGACCTTGTACCAATTTCGACGATACTATCTTTGCGCACTGACGTGCGTACATATTACTCCTGAAGTTTTAAGTGGTTGGAGGCAGGGATTCGATTAATTTCGTTGGAGTCTTCATCTTTCCTGAATGAATAAAATGTACATCAACTGAACTAGACCGCGTACCTGTGAACATTGTTGCGTTGTTGTCTGAGCTTACTTTGTCCGTGTAGCCGTAAACCTTGTACCAATCTCGAT
>SDVV010024616.1:0-12556 GCA_016164225.1 Gammarus roeselii
TAATGCCACGGTGTCTGTATGGTCATGGTGTAATGCCACGGTGTCTGTATGGTCATGGTGTAATGCCACGGTGTCTGTATGGTCATGGTGTAATGCCATGGTGTCTGTATGGTCATGGTGTAATGCCACGGTTTCTGTATGGTCATGGTGTAATGCCACGGTGTCTGTATGATCATGGTGTAATGCCACGGTGTCTGTATGGTCATGGTGTAATGCCACGGTGTCTGTATGGTCATGGTGTAATGCCACGGTGTCTGTATGGTCATAGTGTAATGCCACGGTGTCTGTATGGTCATGGTGTAATGCTAAAAGGTCTGCGTGGTTATCGTGCGTTGTTATACCATTGATATTGTGACTGGTGTGTTATTTCTGGATCCGTAGGATTATGAGGCGTTGTTACGGTATATGTGAGGTTACGGTGCATTGCTTCGGGATCTATGTAGCTATGACGCGTTGTTTCTAGGTGTATGGCTAAGGCATGTTGTAATTAGATTTTTGTGGGTAAGGTCTGTTTTATGGAGCTTATATTGTTATAGATTGTTGTAAAGAGACCTCTTTCTATTTTATTGTGAAACTTTGGAGACAGGTTTCTTATGTTTTCCACGCTAGAAAAAGTTATACTTTTTGTAATTTAATTCAATCATGTCGGCTCATAACTAAACAGATAAAAGTACCAACAGAAATAAATTGTACGGTGAAAACTTACCGAGAAACTGGTGTTTTTTGACTATGCTTCCGTTTTCAATGAAAAAATAAAGATCTTGCTGCAAAAGGAATCTTTATATTTTTCTTAATCTGAATATAACTACAAATAATTGTATTATTGTTGTTTGTACACTTTTCTGAGCTGCTTCGTAGCTTTTACACCATCTCTGCCTCTCAGGTTCCTCTTTGATCCCGCCACAAACAGGAATACAATGTATACAAATTATTCAAACAGATTCAATAGGAAGAGAGCAATTGTTTTGCATAATGAAAATCATCTCTTGAGCTGCTATTTGTATTTCATTACCGACTGGAAACGGAGTTCCGTCCAAATGAAACGGCGACGAAAATAGGAGCAACAAAAATCTCCTATGAGACATCATCTTAGGGCACAAATGCTATGCCGCATCCTGTGCGGACCGAATATCCCAGGCCACAAATGCTGTGCCGCTTCCTGGGTGGAACGAATATCCCACGCTACGAATGCTATGCCGCTTCCTGTGCGGACCGAATATCCCTGGTCACAATTGCTATGCTGCTCTCTGTGCGGACCGAATATCCCTGGTCACAAATGCTATGCCGCTTCCTGTGCGGACCGAATATCCCAGGCCGCAAATGCTATGCCGCTTCCTGTGCGGACCAAATATCCCAGGCCACAAATGCTATGCCGCTTCCTGTGCGGACCAAATATCCCAGGCCACAAATGCTATGCCGCTTCCTGTGCGGACCGAATATCCCTGGCCACAAATGCTATGCTGCTTTCTGTGCGGACCGAATATCCCTGGCCACAAATGCTATGCCGCTTCCTGGGTGGTACGAATATCCCAGGCCACAAATGCTATGCCGCTTCCTGAGCGGACCTAATATCCCAGGCCACAAATGCTTTGCCGCTTCTTGTGCGGACCGAATATCCCAGGCCACAAATGCTATGCCGCATCCTGTGGGAAATGAATAGATTTCCACGCGGTGGTTCGATGCAAATTAATTTTGTAATTAGTTGCCGATGACTAATTTAGCAACCATTTGCATGGGAAATTAAGGAACTGGAATAAAAATAGGGAGCTCTATTGCTACTCACAGATCAAAGTACTGTGTAGCAGGAAGAAATTAAAATATATATATATATATATTCGGACGACAGTAGATATAATTACATACTTTTGATCACTGTGTAGGTAAGGTTTTAATGCTGGTGTGCAGATGGTGATGCAATCTATTCACAGATGGTGATGCAATGTATGCACAGAGGGTGATGCAATGTATGCACAATAGGTTATGCAATGTATGCACAGATTGTGATGCAATGTGTACACAGATGGTGATGCACTGCATACACGTGTTGATGGGTCGTATTTATTCAGAATCGTGCGTAAGCTTGCATCTGAATGATATTATTTAAATATGCAAAATTAACAAAAAAATAAATACTATTTTACGATAAGAACTTTGAACAAACTATCAACTCCCGTAGTCCGTACAAAAAAAAACAAAGAACGATGAATTAAAACCCTACATATGAGAAGTTTCAAATTTATATTCTATTGAACTAAATGCTAAATCAAGCGATGAATCTTGTGAGCAGGATGAACTAAATGCTAAATCAAGCGATGAATCTTGTGAGCAGGATGAACTAAATGCTAAATCAAGCGATGAATCTTGTGAGCAGGATGAACTAAATGCTAAATCAAGCGATGAATCTTGTGAGCAGGATGAACTAAATGCTAAATCAAGCGATGAATCTTGTGAGCAGGATGAACTAAATGCTAAATCAAGCGATGAATCTTGTGAGCAGGATGAACTAAATGCTAAATCAAGCGATGAATCTTGTGAGCAGGATGAACTAAATGCTAAATCAAGCGATGAATCTTGTGAGCAGGATGAACTAAATGCTAAATCAAGCGATGAATCTTGTGAGCAGGATGAACTAAATGCTAAATCAAGCGATGAATCTTGTGAGCAGGATGAACTAAATGCTAAATCAAGCGATGAATCTTGTGAGCAGGATGAACTAAATGCTAAATCAAGCGATGAATCTTGTGAGCAGGATGAACTAAATGCTAATTTCACGATGAATGTTTTACTTTATCTTTGTATTCTTGAACAGTTGCTCCGTATGTGCAGTGTGTACGTAGTATTCCCGCTTCTTTTTGCCGTCGCTTGAGTCTCGCGGTTCATCTGCTTCTCGTACTGAGGCCGGAAATGAGCTTCTCATTAACTGTTGGAAGAGCTGAGCTGTCGAAGTCTTCCCAGCTCGTAAAAACTGATTGGATTCCGTGATGAGGTTGAATTATTCCAACAGCGAAGCAGAATAAGCTGATCGTGGAACGTCGACGTTTGCCGAGAAGTTGTGTAATTGAAACGCCCAACGGAAGTTGGCAGGTTGTGGTGGCTTCATGTCCATCTGAAGTTTGAGGGACGATTTAAGTGAAAGCTCCTGCAAACCTCACCATCCATGGATATTAAAGCATCCAGACAGGAAACTTCTTCTATCATTTCATCTGGTGGGATTAATGTTTGTCCCCAAATTCCTTTTAGTATGCCAAATAAACCAAACAATTAAGTAGGACTGTAATTAAAAGGTTATAAAACTGCCATCCTGTACAGTGCTTAAATTCTTCCCCTCAGATAGGAATCAGAATAATTACTATATCAGGCCACATCAAATCTCTTCGCCATCCATTATTCTGGTCCATATGACGTGACCTCCCCATTGCGGCTTCAGACGTTGATTGAAGTCTCATTAAACAGAACTTAAACTACAATCTCCATCAATGTCGCAAGTGACGCTTCGATTGACTCATTCAATAATCTCAATCGAGTTCTTTGTTATGATTCATTTACAATCTCATGCGAGGCGATTGTAGTCGTGCACAGATAAACCATCTTTGATTAACTGCACATCTACTTAAGCATAAATTCCCCGATGGCATCATTGGACTACTCATGCAGCACGTGGCTGCGCAAGTTCCCATTCACTTTACATTTGACCGCTTGAACTGTTACCTTGTGCATCGCATATTGGGGAATAAATCAAGATCCGAGGGAAGACGTTACACCCAACTAAATACGTTTCAATACACCCAACTAAATACGTATCAAATCAAACTGAATTAATGTTTGTTTCCAAGTTCGCTAGCTCTCGCTACCCGAGGAGCTTACTCTAATCTCCTTGAAGTGGAGCAGCGCTCGTATTGTCGGGGTTTCAGGAGGGGGATGTTCCTGTGGCCTTCAAAGGAGTTTGCGGGATTAGACAATCACGCACAAGTAATTCACCAACCAAAAGGAAATTGAATGGAAGATAAATTAGACGTTGTGAGCGATGGTGTTCATTCAATAAGGAAAGTGTATTTTCTGTGGCCTCGGTATTGGTCATTCTATTGATTTTGTCAGGAATGGACGAGAAAAAGGTAATCAGGAACTAAAGCACTCTCTGACGAGTGGTGACGTGCAGGACGGCCACCCAGTGGTGACGTTAAGGACGGCTACAAAGTTGCGACGTGCAGGACAACCACACAGTGGTGATGTGCAGGACGGCCACTCAGTGGTGCATGCAGGACGACCACATCGTGGTGACGTGCAGGACGGCCACCCAGTGGTGACGTGAAGGACGGCCACAAAGTTGCGACGTGCAGGACGACCACACAGTGGTGATGTGCAGGACGGCCACTCAGTGGTGCATGCAGGACGACCACATCGTGGGGACATGCAGAACGGCCACACAGTGGGGACGTGCAGGACGGCCATACATGGGTGACGTGCAGGACGACCACACAGTGGTGACGTGCAGGCCGACCAAACAGTGGTGCATACAGGACGACCAAACTGTGATGACGTGCAGAACGGCCACACAGAGGGGACGTGCAGGACGGCTACACAATGATTGCTTAATCCTAAGCATCGCACTTTGTACACCAAAAAATCGTACGCTATACAACCATTTTTAATTGCAATTACGTATCTTCTCTACAAACCATTATAGTTAAACCCCATTTTGAAATACAATCAAACGTTGGAAGCCTGCATAGTTAATATATATTCATCAGAAAATGGATACATTCATCATAAAATGAATTTAATTACATGGATCACTCGAATTTTGTACTTTATTGTAACATATGGAAACACGACGGAGCGGCTGAACGACGCGTCGCTTAGAGGACAATTGGGGATACCCTCGATCGTTGCTTATCGGGGATTTTTTGATATTCAAAATGTGTTCAGAGTTGAAGGGAATCTTACGTCTACCATTGGGTTTAAGCACAAGGTAAGTTGTACCGAAAATTGTATTTGCGGTTCATCTGTGTGTGTAGTTTATTCACTAAGTATGTTCCATGGCTTCAATCAAGGTAGATAATTTTTTTTATGACTAGGTATATTCAACTGGACATCACATGGGAGGTATCTATATGATTGCAGTAAATTTTCATATATTGCACCCGGTTGTTGGTATAGTTTGAGTGCATGTGAGTCTGCAGCCAATGCTCTCACACAAAAGTCATATGTGAGTGGTATTTGTGAGCGGTAGATGATCATAACAACGACATGATATGAGCGTTTAAAAGACTCCATTTTGGGCCCTAACCGCAGGTGACAAAAAGCGTCGCGCAATCAAATTGAGTAATGTCGTTAAAACATCAATTTTGATGGTTAGTATTTAACGTTAATGCAAAGACGGAGTGGGTGCCTGTTTTAAATCTGAGAACAGTCTACTAATGCAACCTCTCCCATTCCGACTATTTAGAAAAGATTGATCAAACCAATACCGTTGAGAGCCTCAAAACAAATACGGGAATAATATGGTCATCGACAGTGAACAGGTCCCACTGTTACATGTTTATTGGGAGTAAATAACACCGGAGCCAGGCATAATAAATGTTCCATTGATGATGATTTGAAGAGAGGGGAAATTTAATGGTTTCTCTCTCTCATCTGGACAAGAAAATATATATTTTAGGGAAAATGCTGTGTAAATAAACGTAGAGTGTAGAAAAATAAATAATAATACATGTCAAAGTAAGATATTAATTGTAGGGCCCTTAAACGTATCGGTGACTGGATTTAAGGATTTGTGTTTGTTCATCATTGGAATGGTTATCTTTCAAAACAAACACCTAAGATTTATTATCAATGGCGGTCTATAAAATAATCCTAACCATGCACCGAGCTACTTTGAACAACACCTAAAGATTTCCATGCTTGTTTTACGCTACATGAAACAAGACAGTTGCGACGAGATGCTTTGTACGTTCAAGATTGCAATGACTTACGAGACCGATAGGCTCGGGTCTAGTCCATCACTTCATGATAATATGTCGTGCGACAGGTGATCGACAGCCGGGCGACCACTAATGGGTTAAAAACTGAATCGCTTTTAATGTATTCGATTTAGTTCTGTGTTGAGTATATTGAGTATGGATGTGTGTGTTGAGTATATTGAGTATGGATGTGTGTGTTGAGTATATTGAATATGGATGTGTGTGTTGAGTATATTGAGTATGAATGTGTGTGTTGAGTATATTGAGTACGGATGTGTGTGTTGAGTATATTGAGTATGGATGTGTGTGTTGAGCATTTTAATATGGAATTTGACAAAATTTTGACAATCGCAAAATCACCCCGCAAAGACTCGCCAAGGTCCTGCAGCACTTTATTGACCCACACTGACCAAGCACGAACCACTCAGTCACCACCGTACGGCCATTCCACTTTGGGCCCTGCAATCTAACCCTTGCTTCAGCCGTGCAGTTCCTTAATTACGGTCATTCAATCTGTAATGACGTGTGGTCATTAAGCTCCGGCAACAGCCGGTCATATCTGATTGTTGCCGGCTCTGATTACGATCACTCGTCGCTGACTACAGGGATTCAGATCTGCCTGCAGCCATCCAGCTAACACTAATGCAATACAACTCTGTCTAAAGCCATCCTGCTCTGACTACAGCTAAACAGCTCTGACAACAGTAAACCAGTCTGCTCGGATCACAGCGAACCATCTCTGGCTACGACCATTCAGCTCTGACAACAGCAACGCAGCTCTGACTACGGATATCCAGCTTTGACTAAAGCAAGCCAGCTCAGACTAGACCCATCAAGCTCTGACTTATGCCATCCATCTCTGAGTTCGACTATTATGCCATCCATCTCTGAGTTCGACTATTATGCCATCCATCTCTGAGTTCGACTATTATGCCATCCATCTCTGAGTTCGACTATTATGCCATCCATCTCTGAGTTCGACGACACTATCTCAGTTTTGACTGCGACCAACCAGCTCTGACTGCTCGCCACTCTTGTTACTACTTCTACTACTTCCATCCAGCTCTGACTACGATCGTCCACCACCGCATACGACTGTTGAGTCTTAGGCGACCCCCCACCCCAGGTATGCAGCAATGCTGCGCCGCCTTGGCGCTCTCTCGCGAGTGCCGATGTTTCTCGCGCGTCTGCAAAGAGTCGTTAAATGTGACCGCAAGCGAGAGAAGTTTATGAAAAAATCATGAAACTCTCAAGACTCGGGTTTGTTTCTTAAGACCTGTTGCAACTCTTTTATAAATGTCACAGCTTGTGAAGCATGGTTTGTGAACTGGCTGGTTACTTTTATACTTTGTTCTCATAAGGATCAACGTCTTTGAGTAATACAAGTAGTATTAGGCTTTTAAGAAACCAGGCAGGGCTATTTTACTTTGCTTGAAATGTAACATTTTATTGTCAAGCAGTGAAAACATATTATTCTCTATTTGTGTTAAATACATGGTGTCATTGGGATGTAAAAAAATGAGTTATATAAAATTAAAATTTTGAAGTTAAAACATACCTTCCATGTTCTGAGATTCATGAAATTTCCTGGGTATTGCACCTATGCTACGGTGATTCGATGTCATGGTATATTCCTGTCATATGAAGCACCAAACGGCCGCAGAAGTAAGTTGTGGTAACACCAGGGACCCGGACTGATGTTAGAGTGGCTGCTGATATCAGAGTCTTGTGCTGTTCAAAGTGCGCAAAAATCTACAACAGATTTTCCTGAGCAAATGCAGTTAACTACAACAATGGCATTCAACATGAGTAGGTGAATAGCCTTCTCAAAGCGAGGTGAATTAAAAATGCAAATACTCTTGATCTAGACAGTTTGATTTGCACGGGATTCTCACAATACTAATCAAATAGATTTGCATATTATAGCCATCAGAATAACTTGTATCATTTGTAAAACGAAGCGGACAATTTTGTTAGCAAGTTCTCATCAACATTCTGGAGCATAATTAATAACAGGAAATTTGTCTTGCTTTTCAGTCCAAACAGTCAGCAAAGAACAGCTGGGCGTGTATGATAACTGTAGAACACCCGTTTTATGTATGGTCACCTAGAAACAGCTGGGTTTCTTAAGGTCACCGTAGAACAGCCGTGTTTGCACGGTCAACATTGAACAGCCGTGTTAGCACGGTCACTGCTGAACATTCGAGTTTGTACGATCAACGTTTAACAGCCGTGTTAGCACGGTCACTGCCGAACATTCGAGTTTGTACGATCAACGTTTAACAGCCGTGATAGCACGGTCACTGCAGAGCATTTGAGTTTGTACGATCAACGTTTAACAGCCGTGTTTGCACGGTCACTGCAAAACCACCAAGTTCGTGAAGTTTTAGATCAACTATAGTTAAAAAATGGTAGGCGTACGCATACATCCATTTTTAGTTCGTTCGTACATATCGGGCCATTGAATGTAATCTCATATCCGTAATTTACCATCATACATACCTACAAAGAAACCACCAAACATTCGTTACATCCATCAAACTTTCGTTACATCAAACATGGTTTGCATCCAACATGATTTGAAACAAACTTGTTTCTCATTAACCCTGTCCTGCTCAAACATGTGTTTATCAAACATGCTTTGCATTAAACATGCTTTGCATCAAACATGCTGTGGATCAAACATGCTTTGCATCAGTTTTGCTCTGCATCCAACATGCTTTTATCAAACAAGGCTTGAATCAAACAACTTTTGCATCAAACATGCTTTGCAGTAAACATGTTATACATCAAACATGCTTTGCATCAACAAGATTTGCATGAAATATGCTCTACATCAAGCACAAATGTCATCAAGCACTCTGCGCATCAAACATATTCTGCATCAAACATGCTGCGCATCAAACACCCTGTGCATAAAAAATATATGCATCTAACATGCTTTGCGTCAAACATGCATTGTTTACGATAAAACATCCTTGTAATTTGTTCACGTTTGCGGTTGCGGTTATTATGTTTCTCGGTACTGTAACGATAACACTTCCCCCACAGCTTGAAGATTGCCAGTTAAAGGAGGAAATGAGCATGGCAACATCACAAGTTACTCTTAAGCCATACAAAGAATGTTCTGAATCGAATGTATCCTATTACTCAAACATTCAGTATAGTGTAAAATTCAAATGTTTCAAACCTCACACGATTAAAAATGAAAAACCGAGCTTGACATTTCAGGTGATCCCTTAAATTGTGTTGTCTAGTTCAGAAACGTACAATTACACTTCTATTCCATTATTCAGCACTTGATGAGCAAGTGCCGCTACACTTCTATTCTATTATTCAGCACCTAATAAGCACGTCCAACTACACTTTTATTCCATTATTCAGATCCTGATAAGAAAGTGCCACTACACTTCTATTCCATTATTCAGCACCTAATAAGCACGTACAACTACACTTCTATTCCATTATTCAGAACCTGATAAGAAAGTGCCACTACACTTCTATTCCATTATTCAGCACCTGATAAGCAAGTACCACTACACTTCTGTTCCACTGTTCACCACCTGATAAACATGTACCACTGCACTTTTGTTCCATTATTCAGCACCTGATAAGCAAGTACCTCTAAACTTCTATTTCATTATTCAGCACCTGGTAACCATTATTATTCACCTGATAAACGAGTACCACTACACTTTAGTTCCATTATTATAACCAAGTGCCACTACACTTCTATCCCATTATTCAGCACCTGATAAGCAATCACCACTACAATTCTATTCCATTATTCAGCACTTGGTAAGCAATGGCCACTATACTTCTATTCCATTATTCAGCACCTGATAAAAATGTATTACTACACTGTTGTTCCATTATTCAGCACCTGGTAAGCAAGGGCCACTATACTTCTATTCCATTATTCCGCCCCTGATAAACATGTACCACAACACTTCTGTTCTATTATTCAGCACCTGATAAGCAAGTGCCACTACACTTCTATTACATTATTCAGCACCTGGTAAGCAAGTACCACTACACTTCAATTCCACTATTCAGCATCTGTTAAGCAAGTGCCATTATACTTCTATTCCATTATTCAGCACCTGATAAGCAAATGGTACTACACTTCTATTCCATTATTCAGCACCTGATGAGCAAGTGGTACTACACTTCTATTCCATTATTCAGCACCTGATGAGCAAGTGGTACTACACTTCTATTCCATTATTCAGCACCTGATGAGCAAGTGGTACTACACTTCTATTCCATTATTCAGCACCTGATGAGCAAGTGGTACTACACTTCTATTCCATTATTCAGCACCTGATGAGCAAGTGGTACTACACTTCTATTCCATTATTCAGCACCTGATGAGCAAGTGGTACTACACTTCTATTCCATTATTCAGCACCTGATGAGCAAGTGGTACTACACTTCTATTCCATTATTCAGCACCTGATGAGCAAGTGGTACTACACTTCTATTCCATTATTCAGCACCTGATGAGCAAGTGGTACTACACTTCTATTCCATTATTCAGCACCTGATGAGCAAGTGGTACTACACTTCTATTCCATTATTCAGCACCTGATGAGCAAGTGGTACTACACTTCTATTCCATTATTCAGCACCTGATGAGCGGGTGCATTTGAAAAACTTATACTTTTTCTTCCATTCATCTTCCATTCAATTTCCCTTTGGTTGGTGAATTACTTGTGCATGATAGTCTAATCCCGCAAACTCCTTTGAAGGCCACAGGAACATCCTCCTCCTGAAACCCTGACAATCCGAGCACTGCTCCACTTCAAGGAGATTAGAGTAAGCTCCTCCGGGTAGCGAGAGCTAGCGAACTTGGGGACGAACAACAATTCAGTTTGATATGGTATTCATTTAATGTCTTCCTTCGGATGTTGATCGGTACCGCAATGATAGATAAATCAAGATGCAGTGTTTGGAAGCTGTTGAATACCTCACAAGCTCCGAAATATTCATCGACTGAGTCCAGTATTCAAGTAGGACATGTAGATCAATATGTATGTGCTAGCTAGGAGCTATTCATGCTGAATAGGACCTGAATTGAGAGTGAATATTTTGATCCTCTGTGTGTTCAACACTGTGCTTTCAGTAATGTACCTTACTAACTGTGTATTCAACACTGTGCTTTTAGTAATGTACCTCACTAACTGTGTGTTGAACACTGTGCTCGTAGTAATGTACCTTACTAACTGTGTGTTGAACACTGTGCTTTTAGTAATGTACCTTACTAACTGTGTGTTGAAAACTGTGCTTTTAGTAATGTATTCACTAACTGTGTGTTGAACACTGTGCTTTTAGTAATGTACCTTACTAACTGTGTGTTGAACACTGTGCTTTTAATAATGTACCTTACTAACTGTGTGTTGAACACTGTGCTTTTAGTAATGTACCTTACTAACTGTGTGTTGAACACTGTGCTTTTAGTAATGTACCTTACTAACTGTGTGTTGAACACTGTGCTTTTAATAATGTACCTTACTAACTGTGTGTTGAACACTGTGCTTTTAGTAATGTACCTTACTAACTGTGTGTTGAACACTGTGCTTTTAGTAATGTACCTTACTAACTGTGTGTTGAACGCTGTGCTTTTAATGATGTACCATACTGAGAAACTGTGTGTTGAACACTGTGCTTTTAGTAACGTATCTTACTGAGAAACTGTGTGTTGAACGCAGTGCTTTTAGTAATGTAACTTACTGAGAAACTGTGAGTTAAACAGTGTGCTTTTAGTAATATACCTTACTAACTGTGTGTTAAACACAGTGCTTTTAGTAATGTACCTTATGAACTGTGTGTTGAACACTGTGCTTTTAGTAATGTACTTTACTAACTGTGTGTTGAACACAGTTCTTTTAGTAATGTACTTTACTGAGAAACTGTGGGCTGAACACTGTGCTTTTAGTAATATACCTTACTACCTGTGTGTTGAACACAGTGCTTTTAGTAATGTACCTTACTACCTGTGTGTTGAACACTGTGCTTTTAGTAATGTACCTAACTAACTGTGTGTTGAACACAGTGCTTTTAGTAATGTACCGTACTACCTGTGGGTTGAACACTGTGCTTTTAGCAAGGTACCTTACTAACTGTGTGTTGAACACTGTGCTTTTAGTAAGGTACCTTACTAACTGTGTGTTGAACACTGTGCTTTTAGTGATGTACCTCACTAACTGTGCGTTGAACACACTGCTTGTAGTAATGTGCCTTTCTAATTGTGTGTTGAACACAGTGTTTTTAGTAATGTACCTTACTACCTGTGTGTTGAACACTGTGCTTTTATAAAGGTACCCTACTAACTGTGTGTTGAACACACTGCTTGTAGTAATGTACCTTACAAACTGTGTGTTGAGCACACTGCTTGTAGTAATGTACCTCACTAACTGTGTGTTGAGCACACTGCTTGTAGTAATGTACCTTACTAACTGTGTGTTGAGCACACTGCTTGTAGTAATGTACCTTACTAACTGTGTGTTGAGCACACTGCTTGTAGTAATGTACCTTACTAACTGTGTGTTGAACACACTGCTTGTAGTAATGTACCTTACTAACTGTGTGTTGAA
>SDVV010024617.1:0-12556 GCA_016164225.1 Gammarus roeselii
CAGACTTCTAGAGTCTTGTAAGTCCATCGCCGTCCATCAACTCCAACGAATCAATCGCAAACTCCTAGAGGCTTGTAAGTCCATCGCCGTCCATCAATTCCAACGAATCAATCGCAGACTCCTAGAGGCTTGTAAGACCATCGCCGTCCATCAACTCCAGCGAATCAATCGCAGACTTCTAGAGTCTTGTAAGTCCATCGCCGTCCATCAACTCCAACGAATCAATCGCAAACTCCTAGAGGCTTGTAAGTCCATCGCCGTCCATCAATTCCAACGAATCAATCGCAGACTCCTAGAGGCTTGTAAGACCATCGCCGTCCATCAACTCCAGCGAATCAATCGCAGACTTCTAGAGTCTTGTAAGTCCATCGCCGTCCATCAACTCCAACGAATCAATCGCAAACTCCTAGAGGCTTGTAAGTCCATCGCCGTCCATCAATTCCAACGAATCAATCGCAGACTCCTAGAGGCTTGTAAGACCATCGCCGTCCATCAACTCCAGCGAATCAATCGCAGACTTCTAGAGTCTTGTAAGTCCATCGCCGTCCATCAACTCCAACGAATCAATCGCAAACTCCTAGAGGCTTGTAAGTCCATCGCCGTCCATCAATTCCAACGAATCAATCGCAGACTTATAGAGGCTTGTAAGTCCATCACCGTCCATCAACTCCAACGAATCAATCGCAGACTCCTAGAGGCTTGTAAGCCCATCGCCGTCCATCAACTCCAACGAATCAGTCGCAGACGCCTAGAGGCTTGTAAGTCCATCGCCGTCCTTTAACTCCAACGAATCAATCGCAGACTCCTAGAGGCTTGTAAGTCCATCGCCGTCCATCAACTCCAACGAATCAATCGCAGACGCCTAGTCGCTTGTTAGTCCATTGCCCTCCATATTCATAAATTTCACTTGACGAAACAACGAGTGACGACGCCGTCAGAATTGCTGGTACATTTCCGTTTATTTACTAGTGAATTCTGTTTACCGACGATGAGGCAGGCATTTGATACTATGCAGCAAACGTTTTCCATTTTGCAGAGCTTTTTTAGAGCTGGACTGTAAGACATCTCTGCTTGTGGTCGTAGGTTGAGCTCTATGGGGGTCATTGCTGACTATGTAAGCGTGATAAAACATGTATTTTGGTGGACCTAACGTAAATTGTTTTGCGAAATCCATGAATTAAGGAAGATATGTCTCATGTACTCAAGTACTGAGGATTATACTCAGAATTCTAAGCTCGGTTAGGATTACTCCTCTTCAAAAAGGGGGTGCACTGCAGCTACAATCTTCTCCTGGTATGAGTATGTAGATGTGTCTCATTTATTTGGAACGGGATGAATTTTGGAAGCCCTGAGGGGGGGGGGGGTGTAGCTAATCTCCCTACCTCAACACAGCTGTGTCCTTGCCGTAGCTGGAAGGCAACAACAAAAGCTGGCACTGTGGCGGATCACGGCGACCAGACGAATTTTGGTGAGCGATCGCCATCCCTAATATGTCAAGTTCTCATTACAGTGAGGCCAGTGTCACGCCATCCCTAATATGTCAAGTTCTCATTGGAATGAGGCCAGTGTCACGCCATCCCTAATATGTCAGGTTCTCATTACAGTGAGGCCAGTGTCACGCCATCCCTAATATGTCAGGTTCTCATTGCAGTGAGGCCAGTGTCACGCCATCCCTAATACGTCCGGTTCTCATTACAGTGAGGCCAGTGTCACGCCATCCCTAACATGTCAAGTTCTCATTACAATGAGGCCAGTGTCACGCCATCCCTAATATATCAAGTTCTCATTACAATGAGGCCAGTGTCACGCCATCCCTAATATGTCAAGTTCTCATTACTATGAGGCCAGTGTCACGCCATCCCTAATATGCCAAGTTCTCATTACAATGAGGCCAGTGTCACGCCATCCCTAATATGTCAGGTTCTCATTACAATGAGACCAGTGTCACGTCATCCATAATATGTCAGGTTCTCATTACAATGAGCCCAGTGTCACGCCATCCCTAATATGTCAAGTTCTCATTACAATGAGGCCAGTGTCACGCCATCCCTAATATGTCAGGTTCTCATTGCGATGTGGCAGGCAAGCGGAACTGATTTCTCAAATAATAGAAAGATCCTACTTAACAAGTTTACAGACTTCACTCCTTGTATAAGGACTCATACACCGGCAGTATACATGGGTCAAATGTCTTTAAAGTTAACAAGATGAAGTCGGTTTCTCGTGAAAATAGTACCCAGCTGTCACTCGCAATCTCGTAATAAAATTGTCATGTAAATTTATTAATAGATGCGTTCAAATTAAAATCGAAAATTGACAAATAAACAATCCTAAGGTAGAGGAAATTCCCTACGGAACGAAGTGAAAAGTCACAACATTGTCGGGTTGGAACGACAGTCCGACCCACTAAAACCTCTCCTGTTGCCTTAGGTTACCAGAAGACAATATGCTCGCGGCCTTCCCCCGCTGCACCGCAAAGCTCAGACGTTGCCGGAACCACAGGGGTTCCCTAGGTTTTCCGGTTGCCTCAACCAGACAATGGCCTAGATCTCCGTAGTCTCTCCGTAGCTGCCTGCGGTTTCTTTAGCGAAAGACTCAAACTGAAAACGCCTGGCAAGGTCCCTATATTTAACTCGCTTGTGGCGCTCAGCTTTGCTATCGGCTACTCCCGAAGTCACTGCACTGTTATTAAGGTGAGTCTCTGCGAATGTGTCGACACACGTTCTGTCTCAGCAGAGACTCTTGCCATTTCGCAAAGGGAATGTAGTGATGCCATCTGGGCGCCGGCCATCTCCTCTATCAGTACAGACAGTCTCAAGCAAGCATGATATGCCGGCCATCTGCAAAGCCCTCTTCTCAATGTCATTCAGAGCTGCGTGTCTCGGATGACGACCAGCACTGTAGCGGCATGACAGGCCATGCAGACCCCTCTTATCGACCCGACCCCCGCACCGACAGGTGTGCGGTTCACAAATGACCGCTCCATGACGGAGAGCGACAGACACCCGGAGAGTGTCTGTGCCCAGCTGAGGGCCAACTGATGACACCGGAACGGCGTGAAGCCAAGACCAGATTTACTTTTGGAGGCTGCCTCCAGGCGCACCACCTTTACTTGATCTGCTCCATTTAACAATGCATTGAAACATGCCTCAGCAAGCGGCAGGTCCCAAGCCTTCTGCTTGGCCTTGAACTCCATCTCCGGGTGGATTGCCCCCAGTCCCCTCAAGTTCCACGCATCAATTGCTCCTTGTAGCTAACCTGCTTCAGCCAGACCGCTTACACTCGAAAGAACGGCTTCCACAATATTGCTCGCAAAGAGCATGGAAGAAATGAAGGCCGGGAGAGCAACATCTGCCGCTCTTCTTATTCCGTGTCCCCCCATTTTGAATGGGAGAGTTGCGTGGGTGTAAGAAGTCCCATCAATTGATTCATTTGTTAGGTGTGTTCGGGTCTTCTGGACGCTTTGCTCGAAGATCTGTAGTTCATCGATCTGCAAATATGCGGGGGCAGCTCTTAGAATGTACTGAAGCTTCGGGAGAGAGAAACAGTTCTTGAGCAAGGTGAATGCTTGGTGATTATCGAGCATGACCAATCGTTCTGCCATTAGCTTCAAATCTTGTGTATGTCCCTGATGGCAATATGGATGCCGTCTTCATGTATTGGGGCCCGCGGGGACCACCTTGACACGGGGAAGGCACTCGCGAAACATGTCGTAAGTTTGATCAATGCGCTCCTGGGAAGCGTGGTTCAAGATGGTCAGCTTGCACTTCTCGCTGTTGACCTCCAGTCCCCGCAGCTTCAGTCCCGCGACCAGCCTCCTCAGATTTTCCACTACCTGCTCAGGAGACCCCCCCCCCAAGAGTAGCATCGTCCAGATACCAAACATTGAACTTCGCGGTGACACCCCGTACCACCTCATAAATGCCCAAAGAAAACAGCGCCGGACCAAAGGGGTCACCCTGCTTGATTCCTGCACAAGACTGCATTTGTCTATTATTGTAGAATAACAAGCTCGTGTTGGAGTAGGCCTGCCAACACATTCTGTACATACCTGGTGCTCTTCCCCTCGCCTCCTTAAGGAAACAATTGAAAGCATTTCTCATGTCGATCTTGAGCAGCACCCTCCGATGTTTGGCATCTTTGATGTATCTCCTGGCAGCGTGGGGCGCAGCTTCACAGCCACCCTTCGTAGAGTATCTCAGCTGTACAGGTTGTAACTCATTTCCGAGGGCGTGTGACGGTGATTTAGCGCCGACCTTTGAAGCCAACCTCCTCATCGAGTTTCCTACTGCAATGGGCCGGATGCCACAACCCTTCTTCGTTAGAGCACACAAAGTGGCCCCGAAAAATATAGGGGTGAAACACTCTGGGATTCCTTCGGCTAAAACAACCCTCACCAGTTCTGTTAAAGTCTTTATTAGGCGTTCTCCTGCCTCGGCAGCCGTGCGACCAACCAACCCGCGCAGATGACTCTGGCGCAAGCCATCGGGTCCGGCGGTCGATCCGGGCCTAAACGATGCAACGACAAGCCTATGTCATCCGGGGACGCCAATGTTGGCCTAGCAGGGAGATCGCCTGAAGGATCAGGCAGCTCCAGATCGTCGGGTGTCGGGGGGTGTTTATCCTGAATTTTGATTTGATTTGAGCCTCATTTTCACCGGAGCCTCAACGTTAGTCATAATAGGATCCCCCGAAGGGCGCGACAGTCATTGATTCAGGTAAGTTCGCACGGCCTCGCGTGTGAAAATATTAGTCTTGTCAAGATGTAATCAAGTACAGATTTAAATAGTGGCATATTTGCGTACTATCGCGTACAAGAAAGTAAAGAGTTAACGCGTATCTTCGTAAATGTATTGTTATCTCTGTGCGAAATGGGGTGGTGAGACCGCCTCCTCTTCATAGGTGTTTGGGGTTTAGACCGCTTCGTATGGTCCGGTGTGCTTTCCGGAAGCGATAAGTTTTTTACGGTGGGTTGGGTCGGTGAATAGGCTTTGTAGGTTGCACGGGGGATTTATGAACGCTCGTCGGGCTACCGCGAGTGCGTTGCTATCCATCAGTAAATCTTTCACGCTGATAGCTACTTGGTGGCAACAAGGGGAAGGTGGCGCGTTTGATCCTGTGTCGACATCCATCATGTGGTAGTGAGTTATCCACGTGTGTTATCCACAAGCGGTTGATGAACACTTGGTCTTTTCTGTTGGTGAACTTTGTTTCCCATTCTTCGACCGAGGGCATGACTGAAAACATTTTTTGTTCATTCTGTTGCCACATTTCATCCCATCGGGATGTTATATGAGAGTTCATAATAGGGAACCAGTCCCGGTTGTGTATTACGAAAAAATATTCTTGGTGAGTAGATGCCAGTTTTGCAAGCAAGTCCGCAAGTTGGTTTCCTCTTATTCCCGCGTGTCCGGGGATCCAGCAGAATCCAACTGCCTGACCCATCTCGGACATCACAAAAAAGTCGTGCTGCATTTTACGTCGAACAAGATGTTCGTAGTCCAGTGTTTCAAGCTAGGTGAGGACACTCAGACTGTCAGCGAATACGACGTATTTGGGTAAACGATCAGTTTTGGCAATAGAGATGGCTAGTTCGAGTGCATGGAGCTCCGAAGAGAACACGGAGGCCCCTTATGGAAGGGTGCTGAGAGTGGGATATTCCCGCACATAGCGGCGGCTCCCACCCCGTCCACGGTTTTGGAGCCCTCAGTGTATATATCTCGGTGTTCTAAATATTCTTCCTCAAGTAGTCTTGGGAATTCCTGCCGGTACGCGTTGGTTAGAGTAGTTGCTTTAGGGTACACTTGCAGATCTAGGTTGACCGGTGATTGGTTGGTCATCCATGTAGGTGTGTTAATTTGAAGAATTCGGTAGGAGAATTAAGGCTCAATAGCTATACGATTGATGTTCAGCGAGGTCAGCAGGTTGTCAACACGTAGGGAAAACAGTGGGCATTTATTCTTTTTAGCCGTGAAAATGCGCTTATCGGATATGTTCATGATGTGGCTGATTGCCGGGATGTTGGTCAGCCTTCTAGTTTTAAATAGTATTGTAGCGAAAGTTTGTCTCGCCGGAGCGGAAGTGGAAGTTCGTTAGCAAGCACGTTAAGGGATTCGATTCGGGTAGAACAAGAACGCCGGTTGTGATATGGAAAACATTATTTGCGAAGGTCGAGAGAGGGTCGAGAGTAGTTTTGGCTGCTGGACCGTAGACAACCACTCCGTAGTCTATGCACGATCGTATTATTGCTCTGAACAACGTCATTCCGCTTTCCATGTCGGCACCGAGCTTCAGGGGTGTTTTCGATTGAATAAGTCCCGTCGACCTTTTGCATCGAGTCGCCAGGGCTGCAATGTGGGGTCGCCCACACAAGGCCCAGGAATTTTATCGTTTCTTCGTATACTGGAAAGATGTTGTGCAGCGTTAGGGCTGGTTTCAAGTGTAAACCGGGCACATGGGTAAAGTGTATGCTTTTAGTTTTAGAGGGCGAGAATCGGAATCCGTTTAGGGAAGCCCAGTTCCCGACTAGGTTTAGGCAGTTCTGGAGTTCATATTGAATTGTTATGAGGCTGGGGTGTATGTAGCTTATTTGTAGGTCGTCCACGTATAGCGATGAGAGCAGTCTTCCGTCTCGGGGAAGAATGTCGGCTAACTGATCGATTTTGAGGATAAAAAGAGTGACACTGAGGACGCTTCCCTGGGAGACGCCCATTTCTTGCAGAAATGACAGAGACTGAGTGTTGCCAACCATGACAATGAAGGTGCGGTTTTGCAGAAATTGGTGGATGAAACGAGGTAGGCGGCCTCTCAAACCTATACGGTGGAGATCCTTCATGATCCCATATTTCCACGTAGTGTCGTATGTTTTTTCAACGTCGAAAAATATGGAAAACCCAGTTTCACTTCGGACGAAGGACTGTCTAATGTCTGATTCTAATCGTACGAGGTGGTCCGTTGTGGAGTGGCGCTTACGGTCACCGCACTGGATGTTGTTAAGGCCTGCATGCATTTCAAGGTATTCGACTAGACGTGAGTTTATCATTCTTTCCATAGTCTTACATAGGACGCTAGTTAGAGCAATGGGACGATAGTTATGCGGGTCGCTGTGACATTTTCCGGGTTTGGGTATAGGGACAATTACGGTTTCCCGCCATTGATTGGTAAGGAATGAATTTGAATACAACGTATTGAACACATTAAGTAGGTGCTTGAGAGCGTTGTCAGGAAGGTGTTTGATCATATTGATGTGCACTGGGTCCGGCCAGGGTGAGGTTTCACGAGTGTGGTCGATAGCATATTGTAGTTCATGGACCGAGAAAGGTTTGTTGTAGAATTTTCCATTTGCGGAAATGAAGTCGATGTGCTCTCTTTCATTTAGCATCTTTTCCCGTTGAAAAGAAGCTGTATATTTTGTAGATTGCGATATTTGGCTGAAAGTCTGAGCTAGTTTGTCCGCAATGTCCGCGTATGAAGAATAGACTGTGTCTCCGTCCGACAGTACGTGCTTAGGTTGCTCGGGGCGACCTTGGATACGTCTGATTTTTCCCCGCACTTGAGAAAGAGGGGCGTTTCGATTGATTGTATTACCTAATTGGGTCCGGCTTTCTCACTTCTTCTCCACGCTAAGTTTGCGTAACACGGCAGTTTCCCTTTTCCATGCTACTCGGTTCTATGGGGAACGCGCGCGGCGGAAGGCCCCGTACATCCTGTCACGCTGGTCCTTTGCTTCTTGTACCTCCGGGCACCACCAAGGTTTTGGGAAAAAGGTTGATATCAAATATTGGAGAATGCATGCGACAGCTGCACTTTGGAATATATCGTATAGATGTATGACAAGGTCGCGCTCTGAATTGCCTTCGAGAAGGCCCCCCACATCGTCCCATGCGACATGTGTCGAGTATTCCTCCCAGCTGGCTTTCCGGTAGTTGAATCAAAGTTTTTGTGAGTCGGGATTGTTTGGTCGGTTAGTAAGGAGCGATATGATCACTGGGTTGTGATCATAGTCATGTGTTGAAGGCAGGACTCCACAAACGAGTTGGGGAGCTAAAGTGTGGGAACAGATTGATAAATCGATGACGGTTTTACTTTCGAGAGTGATACGTGTGGGTTGTCCGTCGTTGAGAAGGACCAGGTTGTGAGTGTCCACTTCGTGGTAGCTGTTGAAGTCTCCAAGGAGAAGTACGGGATGATGCAGTTGGTTAAGCAGATCAGTCATTAATGCCTCTGTGAGGTCGTGGCTTCGTGACGAATAGATAGATACCACTGTAATAGGTCTTGAGTTACATATCTTCACTGCGACAGCCTGGAGTTCTGTTCTCAGAGGGAGGAGGTGCCACTCCGCCGTGTGCAGTCACATTATTGTGACCTTCGCGACGGTGTATGACATATTGAGGGATTGTAAAGGTGGCGGTGTCGCGGAGTTTGATCTCCTGGAGGCCTACCACTAAACGTTTATGAGTGGAGATTAGCGATAATAATTCATCATTCTTGCTTTTAAGTCTCTGACAATTCCACTTAAGTTTTGTACTGTTGTTCATTTCGGATCTGTTCCACGCTCAGATCTTGATGGTCTGGAACGGTCGCGTGGTTTGCAAGAACTTTCGTGGTGTTTGTGTCTGTGAGGCGAAGGTGTCTTAGATCGAGAGCGTTCGCAAAAGCGTCCGCTTTCTGTAGAACATGATCTCCCAGACTCACTGCGCTCTCGGCTGTGAGTGCTCTTGTAGGAGGAGGAGGACGAGGGGGTACGATATTTGTATTTGTTTCTTGAGCGAGCGCATTTCTCTTCTATGGAGTTTTTTTTTAACATTATGATGGGCTGGGTAACAGTTGGTGGGATATTCGAGTCGGGTGCGGAGCATGGTCGACCAGTGGTTTTGGGTATCAGTTCTTCGTTGAAGATTTGCAACGCGTCCTCGCGTAGGCGTTGGTCGTTCTCACTTGTGAGATGCTCTGGTGTCGGGCATGTGAGCCAAGGGTTGAATACCTCACTTTGGTTTTCGCTGGGTACGGTCGCAGTTAAGACTGTTACAAGTCGTTCAAAGCTCTGATCGAGGCGAGCTGTGGTTCGTGGGCCGCTGCTAAACTTTTTGCGTCGTTGCGAGAGGGCGTCGCGTACCCCGCGGTCGTCGTCGGAGGAATCTTCGTCTCTTTACCTTTTGATTTTTGGGGTGTTGGACCTCTCCTTGTGGTCGACCGAGGCAGCATCCATCGCAGTGCTCTTCTGGGCACTGGTGGATTCAATGCTTGGGAAGCCCGCCTCTATTACGAGGGCGATCGCTGGGCTGGTTGTGGTATTGTTTAAACTGGAGAGGGGTGTTGGGGTCATGGTAATAGTTTGTGTTACCGGTACGCGAGTGTCGTCTGGTGGGGCATAGATTTAACTGATGTTCGGGCGTTTGGGCGTTACGAGTTTCGGCTGGGAGGAGAGCGATGTTATCAGAGAGGTCAGAGGCCTCTATCCTCTTCATCAGCTCATCCAGCCCGGTATTCATAGTTGTACAAAGGCTCTCGAGTTTAGTGAGGCGTTCAACGACTTCACTGGAGGGCGTCGAGCAGTCCTCAGTCTACAGATCGGGAAGGCCCATCATTTTGCATATCTAGCCCAGGGTATTCTGCATTCCGTTTATATTCGCGTCCAGCTTCGAGACGCGTTTATTTGTGTCGTCGACTACGACCTGAGTCAGGTCTCCTGTCGATGAGGAACTTCTGAGGGGTTCGTCGTTCTCTCTTGCAAACTGGTTTGAGGGCGACGCTCTGGAAGGCCGTCAGCCCCTCTCCGATAGGGCATGGTCTTGCCCATTGTTTGATCGCCGGTTTCTACCCGGTGTTCTGGGTAATGAAGGTGGGGCCTTCTCCACATTTATTTCTATTGTATATACGAATATATACACTAACTTGATCCTTAAATTTACTCCTAAAGTTGATCATAAATCTAGATTTTTTTTGTGAATATTTTTGGTTTCTATATTATTTCATTTTTTAACAATTTTTTGTTGCTTTTTTTAATTTCAATTGCTTTAAATCCTAAAGTCCCAAGCCCCGGTGTCAGTGGGAGGCTCACCTCTTTGTGCACCAAGGGAGGGGGAGTAGCTACAAACTGAAAGGGGAGGACGGTGAAGGGATCTTTTAAATCAAATATATTTACACAAAGGGAGAAATAAAATTTGGTGGTTAACGAGGACACCGCGGGATGGCGGGTAAGCCTGGGATACCATCAGGGGTATCCATCTGAGGTGCCTTATTGCTCTTGCTCTAAAGAGATGATAGTCGATCTCTCCAATTAAGTTGAAAACTTTAACCTTAACGAGACGATATTCGGTCTCGGAGCGATATTCGGCTTAGAGCGGTGACCGGCTCTTATTTTGATACAGCAAAAAAAGGAGCTTTTATACCCTGGAAACTTCGAAGCTTGGACGCAAAGAACAGTATGCGATGTTAATTTCAAACTCAGTTAGTTGTCCGTCATTGGTTACAAGACTGCCTCTGCGCAAAGCTGTTTATCCTGAAGAGCTTGAACGGTTTCGTCTGTGCAAGGGGCCTGTCCATATTTTGACGCAAACTCTCACACGGGTCCTTTGATATCTCCATCAGCAAATTTAGCTGCCAGCCTTTTCTTCAGAGGGTTGAGTGGTTTAGTTGACACCGAGGAGGGGTAATTCAGGGTGATCTGCCTTTTCCATACATTCTTCTCTCTGGTTTCGTACCCTATTGGCCAGTGACCGATGGATCGACTCGGCTTCCGGCCGTCAAGTCCCCAACATAAAAATCACAAGAATCTGCCCCATGTCACGGTTGATGGGTCATCAAAGGCGCTCCTTATCAAAGTCCCACCGCGTCCACCGCGGTGATCACTGCCCGGACCTTGAACTGGGCTCTGCATGCGGACATGTAATCGACAGTATCTCGCTGTGTCGGTGGAAGGCGATTAGGACCAATATCCACCCCAGTGGTCCCCTTAGACCTCCGCAGACTAGGCAGGTCCACCTGTTAAAGGCTTCGGCCTGCACTCGTGTAAAACCCATGCAGCTCAAATGGAAATAGAGGGATCAAGCGTCACACGGCACCAGCCGTTTTTTCCTATTTTCAAATCCGCACGTGTATCGTAGGCTCTTCGTTCAGAGAAATCAGACCTTCTATTTGCTCATATAATAAAGATTACAGCAAGGACATACAATTGGGCGGAGATACCGATGAGGAAAAACGTGTTGGTTGCTTTATAGTTCCAGAGACACTATAATCCGTCGATGGTGAGCCAAAACATATCGAGGTATAACAGATGGTAGAAGGGCTGCTGTTGGTAGGGGCTTACTATTGTTAAAGGGCCGACTATTGGTTGAGAAAATAATTGTCGTCCACTTCGAGTTTTAGCTGGTGGGAGGCTTCAATTGCGATTTGAAGGTAAGACAAATCTCACAGTAAGGATCAGCTCGGTACCCAAAATACAGATCAGTTCTACACTCACAATAAGGATCAGTTCTGCACCCACAACACTGATTAGTTCTTCTCTCACAATAAGGATCAGCTCTGTACCCACAACACAAATCAGTTCTGTTCTCACAATAAGGATCAGTTATGTACCCACAACACAGATCAGTTCTGCTCTCACAATAAGGATCAGCTCTGTAACCACAACACAGATCAGTTCATCTCTCACAATAAGGATCAGCTCTGTACCCACAACACTGATCAGTTCTGCTCTCACAATAAGGATCAGCTCTGTACCCAAAACACAGATCAGTTCTGCTCTCACAATAAAAATCCGTTCTGTACCCACAACACTGATCAGTTCTGCTCTCACAAAAAGGATCAGCTCTGTACCCACAACACAGATCAGTTCTGCTCTCACAATAAAAATCCGTTCTGTACCTACAACACTGATCAGTTCTGCTCTCACGATAAGGATCAGCTCTGTACCCACAACCTCTTCCGCAATTATAGAAGCCAAATCAAATCCCTCGAGTGTCATAAATCTGCGGGCTCTAACGGTTCCCTGCTAAAGGTTATCAAGACCGTCGCGAAAGAAATCTTTCCCCATCTCCTGGTGGTCATCAACCAGTTATTTGAAGAGACGGCGGTTCCTGACGACACCAGCTCAACATCAATGCTGAGTACAATGTATGAGTCTAACATCGTTGACTTAATATTAGATTCATAAGAAGACAAATTATATCTGAACAGTCAGCATAGATTTTGATGACAGATCATGTCTGATCATCCTCTAGAATTCTTCTATTAACAGTTATCACTATAACACCGGCAGTTATATCAGGATGCATTCACCGGCAGTTATATCAATGTTGCCAGCGTAGCTATATCATTGTCCGATAATCGACGGTGGTTCAGAATATCCACGCAACACGGCAACTTCAATTTGCACTAACCGTCTAACTTCGAGGAACTCTCTAATTAAGCAGCCTTGATGAGGCTGCCACGAGCAGGGACTCATCTGAATTAGAGGAGGATGTTGTTGGAGGAGCCTGACAAGGACAACAATACACGGCGTGTATCTATGTGTACATATATACGCATTAATATATATATCTATATTTGAATATAT
>SDVV010024618.1:0-12556 GCA_016164225.1 Gammarus roeselii
TCACCTAATCCGACCTGATGGTCCCGCCTATCATTACACACACTCCAGACTGATTGCGCATATTTATTTATTTTATTGTTCAATAGGCATTCTACGTGCATTTTTGAATATGTATGTACTGTTTATATGTAATCTAGATATATATGTTTCTCCGTGTGCAAGTACACACTCTGTTACCGTGCCAAAAAAATCATTACCCCGGTTTGGGTATGAACGCATACTAATGTAAATATATTTCTTTCTTGTTTCTTTGTTATGCCAGTGGTTCTCTAACTCACATAGACACACCCATACCGTCACACTCTCTGCTGTTCAATTAATTGGGCTGTGGGTTTGAACTATAGAATTCATACTAATTACTATGCAGAAGATTCCAAGGTCAAATAACAACACCTTATCTCATTAGGATATAATGCATACTTATTGTGCACCTCAAACCTACCTTGATAGCTCTTTCGTCGTGACACGTTAGGGAGCTCAATGTTCCACGAGAAAAACACACCACTCGTGTACGAATAAACCTTTCTAAGTGAATTTTATATTATAATAATGATACTTTCTCTGTTTTTTTTTTGTTATGTCAGTGACTGTCTCGCAAAGACCCACTCATACCGTCGCATTCTTTGCTACCCTATGAATTAGGCTGTGCTGCTGAATTACCAGTTCTCACTCCAACTAATTGTTATACAAAAGATCCCAGTGTTAAATCGCAACACCTTATGTCAACAGGATACAGTGCATATTTACTATGTACATTAAAACTTACCCCTACGAATTACCATTGATACACTTGTTATCCGACATTTTTTTTATGTGATTTATTCACATCATTACAAAAAGTCTTTGTGATAGGATTATAATTATTTCACAGATTCGAATCAGTTGGCACTAATACGAGTGTCTGAATGGGAGCTTTGATATATTTTTTATTATAATGCATTACTTCAGCTCTGCCTCAAAGTGTGGACCAGCATTTTCCGCATAAATTGCCAGCGCGCCTGTGAAATTCCCTTCCTTGTTCATGATCGGACTGTCATTATTTATAACACTGCTCGTACTCATTAGGGTTTATCGGACTGTCATTATATACAACGCTGTTCTTACACAATAGGGTTGATCGGACTGTCATTATTTATAACACTGCTTGTACTCATTAGGGTTTATCGGACTGTCATTATTTACAACGCTGTTCTTGCTCAATAGAGTTGATCGGACTATCATTATTTATAATGTTGTTCATACTCAATAGGGTTGATCGGACTATCATTATTTATAATGCTGTTCTTACTCAATAGGGTTGATCGGACTGTCATTATTTATAATGCTGTTCTTACTCAATAGGGTTGATCGGACTATCATTATTTATAATGTTGTTCATACTCAATAGGGTTGGTCGGACTGTCATTATATACAACGCTGTTCATACTCAATAGGGTTGGTCGGACTGTCATTATTTATAACACTGCTTGTACTCATTAGGGTTTATCGGACTGTCATTATTTACAACGCTGTTCATACTCAATAGGGTTGGTCGGACTGTCATTATTTACAACGCTGTTCTTACTCAATAGGGTTGGTCGGACTGTCATTATTTATAACTGCTTGTACTCATTAGGGTTTATCGGACTGTCATTATTTACAACGCTGTTCATACTCAATAGGGTTGGTCGGACTGCCATTATTTACAACGCTGTTCTTACTCAGTAGTGTTGATCGGACTGTCATTATTTACAACGCTGTTCCTACTCAATAAGGTTGATCGGACTGTCATTATTTATAGTTCGTACTCAATAGGGTTGATCGTACTGTCATTATTTACAACGCTGTTCTTACTCAGTAGGGTTGATCGGACTGTAATTATTTACAATGCTGTTCGTACTCAATAGGATTGATCGGTCTGTCATTATTTATAGTTCGTATTCATTAGGGTTGATCGGACTGTCATTATTTATAATGCTGTTCGCACTCAATAGGGTTGATTGGACTGGCATTATTTATAACGCTGTTCGTACTCAATAGGGTTGATCGGACTGTCATTATTTATAGTTCGTACTCAATAGGGTTGATCGGACTGTCATTATTTATAACGCTGTTCGTACTCAAGAGGGTTGATCGGACTGTCATCATTTACAACGCTGTTCTTACTCAATAGGGTTGATCAGACTGTCATTATTTAAAACGCTGTTCCTACTCAATAGGGTTGATCGGACTGTCATTATTTACAACGCTGTTGTTACTCAATTGGGTTGATCGAACTGTCATTTTTTACATCGCTGTTCTTACTCAGTTGGGTTGATCGGACTGTCATTATTTACAACGCTCTTCTTACTCAATAGGGTTGATCGGACTGTCATTATTTATAGTTCGTACTCAATAGGGTTGATCGGACTGTCATTATTTATAACGCTGTTCGTACTCAATAGGGTTGATCGGGCTATCATCATTTATAACGCTGTTCATACTCAATAGGGTTGATCGGACTGTCATTATTTATAACGCTGTTCGTACTCAATAGGGTTGATCGGGCTATCATTATTTATAACGCTGTTCGTACTCAATAGGGTTGATCGGAGTGTCATTATTCATAACGCTGTTCATACTCAATAGGGTTGATCGGATTGTCATTATTTACAACGCTCTTCGTACTCAATGGGGTTTGGTCGTCCTGCCATTATTTAGAACGTTATCCGTAATCGATTTTGTTGATGCTCTAACTTCTCCTCTTTTAACGATTAGAATAAGGTATTTAAAAAACAATATCTGGTCCGGATTTATTTGACTGAAGCTTGACATTTTTGGAAACATAACCAATCCTAAAGTTTTTGTCGTTGCTGCGTGCGACTTTACAGAGAAGTCGTGGCTCAGATGTGATTGAGAGTGTTATGAGTTAAGATGATCGCGTGTCATTTTGCAGGGAGTAGTTGGGGTGGATGATTATTCATTTTATAGATCTTTAACACTCTATTTTAGTATTTTAGTATTTCTTATTTCGCGGGCTCTATTATTTATCTGCACAATTTTTTATGGTGATAAATTTTGCATTGGTTATTATATATCGAGGCTGGTTGAGACTAGGTGACCCGGGGAATTGGGGGGTACTCGTGGGATCCGCGGGACTCGGGAGACCGGATGGTTTCGGGAACCCGGGGTACTTGGCAGACCAGGAGGATTCGGGGGGACCCCTTGGACCCTTCTGAGGCCCTTTGGGACACCCTTGAGGCCCATTGGAATCCCCTTGAGAAACTTTGGGCCCCTCTTGAGGCCCCTCTGAATTCTGGGACCCTTGCTTCCCCCTCCCCAGGCTGTAAAACCTATGCAGAGAAAAATTTAAGTATTTTAAATGCTTGAGTAGAACAATTAGCTATTACAGTTCACGGATTACTGGCACAGAGGGGCAGAGCCGCGTCAAGTCTGGTCGATGTGCGTCGAGATCAATCGAAACACGTTGAGGCGAGTCGAGTTAGGTGCGACGAGTCGAGACCGGCCGGAATGATTCGAAGCGCACCGAGATGAGCTGAGACGAGGAGACTCGAGGAACCCGGGAGCTCTGGGGACCATCCGGGACTCATCGGGCTCATTTGGGACCCAAGGGCCCTCTACCCCGCCACACCGCTTCCACCCTGAAATGCTTGAGTAGAAAAATTTGTTCCTACAGTCCACAGGATTACCGGCGCAGAGGGACAGAGATGCGTTAAGGCTGGTCGAGATGCTTCGAAACCAGTCGATACATGTCGAGATCAGTCAAAACATGTCGAGACAAGTCGCGTTGGGCGCTATGAGTTGAGACCGGCCGAAAGGAGTCGAGACGATACGAGATGGGCTGAGACGAGGGACTCGAGAGATCCGGGGAGTTCGGGAGACTCGGGGGACTTGGGTTACCCTCCGGGGCCCATCGGGCTCTTTTGGGACCTTAAGGGCCTCCGAACCCCCTCCCCCCTCCCACCCTAATCCAATAAACAATAAGTGTGATGTCAATAATCTGAGCAGTTTTTCAGCCCATGATGAACCAGCCCCTTCTTTCCTCTTCACGATCCACAATTTTGTCATCTAAAATAATGCTAATGTATTTATGCGAGAGTTCCTATTAGTGATTTTGCAAATATATACGTGTTTTTTTCGCGCGTGCGCGGACCATATGTTATTCCTGTGGTTGACCTTTACCGTGTAACTATAAGCCTTGTGGTGCGTTGCGGTTGGAGTTGATCTGATCCGTGAAGCCGTGGACCTTGTACCAATTTCGACGAAGCTATCTGTGCGCACTGGCGTGCGTACAGTAGCGAGCGAAAATTCGTTCATGATGTAAAATTAAATGAAATCTATAAATACAATTTTCCGCTCTATATTTAAACTCATCTGAAATTTGATTAATATTACCCATTAAGAAGCTTTGTTCACTCAAAGTACCGTAAGAAATTTTTATAAGAAGTTATATTCCACGTTGCGAAAGTCGAATTTGTTTTTCCGGTTACAGACTCACCATAAGCGAATATTTGCTCGCTACTGTACATAGTACTCTTGAGGTTCTGAGAGGTTGGAGGCGGGGATTCGTTTCGTCTGAGTCTTTATCCTACATAATTAAAGGAATTTAACTGTAACTAAACTAAACCGCGTAGCTGTAAACATTGTGTTGCGTTGCTGTCGGAGCTTACTTTATCCGTGTAGCCGTGAACCTTGTACCAATCTCGACGATGCTACCTACCTGTGCGCCTTAACGTGCATACACATTTCGCAAAAAGTTCTAATTTATTAAAAGCGGAGATCCGTTTCATCTGAATGTTTTTCTTGTGCGCACCAGCGTGCGTCTGACACGACTGAAATTTTCAAAACATTCTAACTTTGACAACGTTGTTTTTCTCAAATTCCGAGGTTTGCGAGCCTACTGGAATCCATGATCATCGACTCCTACGGGGGAGCCTGATATTATTCACGTTGAAGCTCCGGTGGAAATTAGCCTTAGATCAAATCGAATCAAATCAATTTGCAGGAAGTGGCTTACTTTGGGCAAAGTTTTTTTTCTGCTTGGCAAAGTGAAAGAACTTGGTTGACGAATGAAATAATTTTCTACTGAATCAAAGTTCTTCTTTGGCGTTGTTATTGGACAATAAATTCATAGTTATAAAAGTGAATAAAATGCTATTAATTTATTGTTTACAACTTCTATTGACCCCAATTGAAAGCAACAAATCGAGAAATCTATATGAACTAACTGATGAAGAGGACATCTTTTAGGTGACGCCCTTCAACAGCAATGCAAGAGTGAGCCCTTACAAGAAGAGCATTGCCATCATGGAACGTAGCATCGCAGTATTAATAGTTTGGATCTCTCGTCTTATGTTTGCCTTCAATTCTTCCAAAGTCTCCGGCTTATTGATAAAGACTCGTTCCTTTAGATATACCCAGACATAATAAACTTTGGCAGTTAGGTCCGGTGATCTTGGTGGCCAGGCGAGTCCAGATCGACATAAGATGATGTTATTGAGAAGCATTTCATGCAGCGCCTCCGTGGTTTCATTGGCTGTGTGGCAAGTTGCTCCATTCTGTCGAAACCACAGCACATGACAATTGGACAGATGAATAACAGTAGGTTTAATGAACGTAAAGAGTATGTGTCGGTATCTTTCTCCATGGACTATCTTCGTAAAGCCCATTGCGTTTTCAAATAAGTAAGTCCAAATTACAATGTCATGCATGATTCCGCACCACACGATTACACGATGTTGCTGTTATTTCTTTTAGTGTAGAACTTGCGTATTTTTCTCTCTCCAGAGTCAGTAATTTTGTTTCTTAACAAACCCGATTAAGTGGAAATGTGCTTCATCAATCGTCATCAGTGAACAAATAAATAATATTTTTGAAAGATTTCAACAAGGGAGAGAGCATATGGAGCCAGTCCTTATAATCGTTTTGGCCAGTCTTCTTCACAAGCAGAAATTTCTACGATCACAACTTTAGATAGTTTTCAATAAGCGCCCCAGAGTTGATTTAAAAATTGGAGCTCGCCCAAACGCTCTGGGACGAATTTTTGTGTATCACAAGCGACGTCTTGCCAAACAGGTTCGAAATTGCTTATGCTACTTCCTGCTGAGATCGAGCAGGGCGCTGTCTGTCTTAAATGTTATTGACCATGAATCGACTGCAGCGAGGTGAGGAAACATTTATGTTAACATAAATCCTTTTGAAATTCCTTTGTTCTGCTACAGTGGAACTGCCGTTCTCAAAATAAAGGCGAGCAATATGAGATCGCTGCCTAATCGATAGTTTGTCATTTTTTTTAAATAAAACACAAATGAAAATGACGTCAAATTTGTTGCAATGTTTAATGTGTACAATACGAACTAAATCTCCTAAATAAAAGCTTTCAATCGATGCAACAAAAATTACGTATATTTGCTGGAAAAGTTCGATCAACTTTTAAAGCTAGGAACTTATTTATGAAAACCCTGTACGCTCTAAATTCTACGGCTGTCGAGATCGTATAAGCCAGCCCCCCCCCCTCTTGAAGTCCGGAAAAATCAAGGAATGCACGCCGACCGTAGGATGAGTCTGGTTTTATAACAGTACAGTGAAGGAAAACTTGAAAATCCATTACTCATGGGAAAATCATGGCTACGCGCCTGTAGTGACCGCGGGGAAAGGGTCGTTGAATTGAAGATGCTGAAAAATTCATAGTACTAGTTGAAAATCGATCTTATATAGTCATGAAGATTAGCATCCCATGCATAAGATATCGGCCAATTGCGGTGAGGATATCTTTACTTTAAATATTTTTCGGTTACCGAAAACAAAAAGTAAAATACCTTTTATTTCCGTGTGGTTTTCTGTGTCTTCATTTTTATTGTTATAAACCGGTAATTGTCTACATCTTTTCTCCCTCATCCAGTCCCCACCTCTCCTACCAGTCCCCTTGATCTCCACCAGTCCCCACTTTTCCTACCAGTCCCCTTGATCTCCACCAGTCCCCATCTTTCCTACCAGTCCCCACCTTTCCTACCAGTCCCTTTGACCTCCACCAGCCTCCACCTTTCCTACCAGTCCCTTTGATCTCCACCAGTCCCCACCTTTTCTACCAGTCTTCTTGATCTCCACCAGTCCCCATTTTCCCTACCAGTACCACCTCTCCTACCAGTACCCTTGACCTCCACCAGTTCCCAACTTTCCTACCAGTTCCCGCCTTTCTTACCAGTCCCCTTGATCACACGTCCACACATTTCCTTCCAGTCCTCTCGATCTCCACCAGTTCCCACCTTTCCTACCGGTCCCCTTGATCTTGACCAGTCCCCACCTTTCCTACCAGTCCCCTTGATCTCAATCAGTCCCCACCTTTCCTACCTGTCCCCTTGACCGTCATCAGTCAACACCTCTCCTACCAGTCCCCTTGACCCCCACCAGCCTCCACCTTTCCTACCAGTCCCCTTGATCTCCACCAGTCTCTACCTTTCCTACCAGTCCCCTTGACCTCCACCAATCCCCACCTTTCCTACCAGTCCCCTTGATCTCCTCTCACCACATATGTACGAAGTTTCCTGTTCGTATCCAAGGTGTGCACTTCCTCTTCACAGCTTGGTGCATACCCAACTTTTACGATGCCTCCTGCACTGACAATCGTGAGTCCTTCATCAAAGCCGGGAGCGGCGTATCCACTCGAGCCTCCTCCTGAAGAAGTTCCAGGAGTTCCAGTCAGCTATCTACACAAAGTGGGTGTTCTCCTGCTACACTGCCAACATTTCTCTCCTTATTTCCACCTATATCTCGCAGGTCATTAATTAGTAATGCATTTGTTATTCCATCTGCTTATGACCATTGTTTTAACTACATTTTAGCCCATCTGCTGGTAACAATTGTTTCAACTAGATTTTAACCCATCTACATGTAACCATTGTTTCTACTAGATTCTAACCCATCTATTTGTACCCATGGTTTCAACTTGATTTTAACCCATCCACTCTTAACCTTTGTAGGAACTAGATTTTAACCCATCTGTAAGAATCTACAACAAACAAATACTTGTAAACATTAACATTGTTAGATTAGATTAAGGGGTCCATCTCCACCGGAGCCCTGACGTCTCAACGGTAGAACTAATTTTAACAATTATATATATTCGTTCCGATGAGGAACAGTTTTTGGTATCACTTCAAAACATTCCGATGATACGTGATCAACTTCTCAGGCTCGACAGTCAACCAAATGAGCTGCAGATTTCAGATGAACCTTCCTTCAAGCAAGTTAGTTTAACCTCAAGTAACAAATATTGTCATCCGCTGTGCTACCTCCTGGTTGTACTATTAAACAGTAAAATTAATTACCTCTACAACGATTTGTTAACAAGTTAGCTTTGTGTGCAATAACCTACTAAAAAAATGATGAATGGTCAACCCGTTCCAACATGGGATCAATAACCAACACGGAAGCTCACTTATGTGTTATGCACAGGACGGTGCCTGCGAACATTTTATGCAGGATTTGCGGTGTACCCAAGGGAAGCTAAGGTAAGCAATCCGAATGTACTGTTATGGGCGGGATTATTCGTCGTCTTTTTTCTGCAACTTACTACACTGAGAAATTCTGTGCTCTATGATTTTGGGATATTTCGAAGTGCAAGGTATAGTTCAATTCGTAAAAGCCTAAGTTGTTCTCCAGCATACATAAATATAGCAATGTTCATTTTTTGTTTCACACTTTGTTGTTATGCTGTGGATGTTTCACAACTCAGCTTGCCACTTTTCTACAGACTTTCCTAGCGTTCAATCATGAGTTAACGAATCCTAACACCCGCGTCACCCTCACGAAGCACTCTCACAATACCAACAGAGCCACGTCCTACAGGAGGAGTCCAATAAACGGATGATGTATATTGAAGAGAAGACGACGAGTCACCGTTTACGAGTGCAAGCGCGTGTAACTTTATTAGTGGAACAATAAAATTTGTATCATATCTGTTCAGGTGAACATTTAGACAGTGCCACAGAGGTCACCAAATCCATTGGTTGACCCACCTACAAATGTTTGACTTTAACCTGGGATCGGTTTCTATATTTATCCCAGGCTAGGTATTAATTAAATATCTTTATTCTATGTATTATTAACCTTTAATGATTGTAATAGGTGGCAGCATGTTTTTAGCTATCATTTGAGGAAGACCACAAGGGTCAATGTCTGAACTTTACTCAACACACTTCTATTGTTAAAGGAAGCCCACAATGGTAAATACACGAATCTACATTTACACTTACCCATTATTAAAGGAAGCTTGCTACAGCTAATGCACGAATATGCATTTACTATTTGAAACAAAAAAGAACACTGAGAACATCCCCAATGATTGGTGACCTTAAAAGGACAGCAGCCAGACCAGGTGCGTTCATAACAATCTCCGCAGTGTCTCTTATCAGTGCCTCTTTGAAGTTACAAATACTACTGAAACGATAACAATTTGACTGCTGCGAATCTTTCATAAAAAGAAACACTATTTTTATTTCGGGGAGCCATACGAAACATTTCGCAACCAGCAGCGAAACATCTTCAGTTGGTCTCGAAGCGAGCTAACCTTATGCCTGCTTTTATTTTTTCTGTGCCCGGAGCGAAACATTCTTTGAAATTATGCTTTATAAACTGTTGTCTCGGTAAAGGACTTCGGTGAGATTTTGCGTCCTGTGCCGACAGCTGTCGAGGTGGCTACAGAACTTTGGTTCTACCAACCACTCCAAGCCCAACTGATATTATTCGTAGGCAATACATTAAAAAATATTTTATAGATGATTATGACGTCCCACCTCCAGTCCCTTTCTTTCCTCACCCCTTGGTCTATACCCACAAGTACTGTGACAAACACTGTTCTCGGCTGTTATCACTCAGGTCCTCGTGCTCAGTCATCGCAGCGTGAGATTGTTTCTTAGACCCTTACAGCAATAAATAGTGACCGCTTGAGGGTGGACCTCGCACAAGACCTTGTCCTGGCAATTAAAGAAAGAAAAAGAACTCTCTGTAATTGCCGGATGTACTGATACTGCGAGCACATTGTCATATTCGTACATTTTTTATCTGCTACGTATGTTATTATATTGTCGCTGCGTGATGAAGATGCTGGGGTATCGGAGTCCATTTCTGCACTCCCAATCCGCAACTCTTGAAGATCGGACACCTGACCCGCGTTTAATGAACACCAGTGCCAGTACAGATGTCGGGATATCGTGCAATGTGTGCAACATTAGGTTGCGTATCTGTAGAAAATCGCGATCCGGACCATGGCGAAACCTCGTGAAGTTTTCTACCTGTGTTTTAGCTACTCAGCCGTGAATCGACATGTTGCACAAAACCTAAACTCAGGAGGGAGACGAGCAACGTCTGCACAGACCGGTCTGGGCCAAGGAGGTTGTATACAGTCAGGGCAAGCTGTCTAATCGTGAGTAAGGTTACTAGACAACTACTAGACGCGGCGAGATTCAGTTTGCAACTGGCACTCGTTGAGGTAAGGTGTGCGCGGCTGGTGCTATTGCAGGTCTTCACAGGTCACCACGAATACTGTGGATGTTGCGTTTGATACCCTCATGGTCATGTAGAATATTTCTCAAGAGATGAAAACTGTATCGAATGAAAGTGAACGTGCAGTATACATCGCGATTAATGCAGTATACTAGGAATTGAGTGGATTTAATAAATAATATTTAGCTTTCTTCCCGATAGCTAACACTTGACTAGCTACCTGCTACCGGAGATTTGCATTGTGTCAGTTTTTCAATGAATTCGCGCAAAGACGGGTATATTCACTAGAGTATTCAATGGTGATTGTATAAACACCTATAATTATCACAATGACTGACACCGCAAGCAGGAAAATTAATCTTGCTACCAGAACCTCCTCCACGACTGGGTGAGTCCAAGTTATGTTTACGGCGGAATCTTGACTATTGTCAGCAGTTCACAATAAAGGGCGTAACCAGGATACCTCGCTTGACTGAGTTAGGTAGGGACTTGAGAGTAGCTAAGGATGAAGTGACGTGCATGGGTGCAACAGATCACTTAAGGGTATACCTATTTGCTGCACAAGGGAGTAACATCTGTTTATTATATTTTTCAGAATTTCAGCAACACAACATTCGTACACTCTATTCCTGAAGGGATCCTGTGAAATGCAGATGTGGAGGGCTGTATAACATTTAATAAACAGGTTTTCATACAAAATTTACTAGTTTTAAAAGTTAATAAAACTAAATAAAACAAACCGTACACAAATTCTACTGACGTCAATCGGAAGCTAAAAATCAGGAGTTTGAGATGAACTAACTGGTTGAATCTTTTAGGTGTCGCCCTTCAACATCAATCATGACTGAGATTACCAGAGCATTTTCAAACGCGGAATACAGATAGCAGGATTAAATGCGCGGAACTCTCGTCTTCTTTTCTCCTTAAAATGTTTCAAAGTCTCTGGCTTATTGATGTAGACTCTTTCCTTATGATATCCCTAGCAAAAATACCTTAAAGCTGTTATGCTCGGTGATCTTGGTGGCCGGGCGAGTGCAGCTCGACTGGAGATGTTATTGTCATCCAGCATCTCCATGGTCTCAGAGGCTATGTGCTAAGTTGCTCCATTCTGTTGAAACCACAGCTCGTGACGATTGCGCAGACTAAAAAAAGATCTTAAGAAAGTATGCAGCATGTGCCGATATCTTCTTCCATTGACCATCTAATAAGGACTAATTACACGACCGTGTTATAGTCCCGCACCGCACAGTTACCCGCTGTGGATGTAATAACTTTTCGCGTAGAACTTGCGGATTTTCCACGGGCCAAAATCTGTAGTTTTGTATGTTGTATGTATTTTGTATGTATTTATTGTCCTCTTGATAGATTTCAATAAATGACAGCACACAGTAGCTTTTCTCACAGACGTACAAAGCTGAACTTTGTACGGATGAAACTTTGAATATCTTTTCATTATGCACCACAAAGTTATTTTAGGGATGGCGAGCTCGTCAGAACGCTTTGGTACAAGTTTCTGTGGAGCACGAACGACGTCTTGCCGAACAGATTAGATGTTGTCTACGCTACTTACTGCTTAGATCGACCAGAACGCTGCCTTTCCCGAACGATGCAGATTTAATTAAATTGAGCGACAAATAATCGAATACTGCGAGGTGAGGGAACATTTCTGTTGATATAAATCCTTTTGAAAGCCTTTATGTTGTTACCGCATTAGAGCCGTCGTTTAAAAAAACTGAACACTAGGACTATTGCTGCTTAATAGTCCTTCCATTTATATATTCACAGTACGGCAATAAAGAAAATTACGTTGTTATATTTGTTCCAATGTTCTGTAAATATGATACAAAATAAATCTCTTGGTATAAGTTTTCGATCGATGACAAGAAAAAATTTGAGATTCCTTAAAAACGTCTTACTGAGCTTAAAAAAAATATTATGAAAAAACCCTCCTTAACCAGTGTTGTCTTTTTAGTTTCTCAGATTCAAATGAAACGCAGCAATACACGATCATGTTGCCGTAAAAAGCGAATAAAGATTTGTTTGGGTATCACATGTTTATATATATATGTATATA
>SDVV010024619.1:0-12556 GCA_016164225.1 Gammarus roeselii
ATATATAAGTAGGAAGAGGTACACTAGTGCTTCAATGAGCATTTTTTACAGAGAAGGAGAGAATAGTACGGGGCTAAAATTAATAATCAAATTAAAATAGGAAGTATTTAAAAAGTTCAAGGATATAAATATCAAGACGTTTTGGGTATCGAGGCCCATCACCATCATTTGAGGAGAAACCAAAAAGGAGTTGGTTAGTTGGAATTTTATTTAAAGGGGAGCAAGTATCAGTTGTGGAGCGAGATGTCCGCTGCGCGTGGGCCGCTATTAGTGAGGTCAGGTAGGCGCATGTTCCGTTCTGATTGGCCGATGGGAACTGGGAATAATTTAGCAGAAGTTTGTTGGATGTTCAGTGAGGGTTTTAATTGGTGGATATGTAGAGAGTTTAAGCTAAATCAGTCTAAACTACTATGTGATTGGTCTACGATTCTTAAATGCTTGGCTTGAATTGATAACTGTGATCTTCGGCGTGCTTCCGTGGGACAGAGTGTGTGACGTTAGAAACTGGTTCACTAGTTCGGCTTGAAACTCCCGGATGTTTATCTACTTTCTCACGGAATCATCTTTTTGTGTTTTTTGTGCTCCCGACAAAAAGACGATTCCGTGAGAGAGTAGACCAACATCTGGGAGTTTCAAGCCGAACTAGTGAGCCACTTTCTAACGTCACACACTCTGTCCCCCGGAAGCACGCCACAGATCACAATCATCCATTCAAGAGCAAGCATTTTAGAATCATAGACCAATCACATAGTAGCTCTGGCCTTTTCGCCCCCTTTTTTTAATAAAATTCCAACAGACCAATTCCTGTTTGGTTTCTCATCAACTGCTGATGATGGGTCTCCATACCCGAAAGGTCTTGACATTTATATCCTTAGACTTTTAAATACTTTGTAATTTAATATTAATAATAATTTTAGCCTCCGTACTATACTCTTCTTCTCTGTAAAAAATGCTTATTGAAGCACTAGTGTATCTCTTCCTACTTGAAATTAGATTCCCTACGGCCTACTATTTTATAGTAGGCCATTAGCTACAACTAGTGTACTGTATGTTATAGTAGGCCAGTATCTGCAACTAGTGTACTGTATGTTCTAGTAGGCCAGTAGCTGTAAATAGTGTACTGTATGTTATAGTAGGCCAGTAGCTGTAAATAGTGTACTGTATGTTATAGTAGGCCAGGAGCTGCAACTAGTGAATATCTTATAGTAGGCCAACAGCTGCATCTAGTGTACTATATGATATAGTAGGCCAGTAGCTGTAACTAGTGTACTGTATGTTATAGTAGGCCAGTAGCTGTAACTAGTGTACTGTATGTTATAGTAGGCCAGTAGCTGTAACTAGTGTACTGCATGTTATAGTAGGCCAGTAGCTGAAACTAGTGTACTGTATATTATAGTAGACCAGTAGCTGTAACTAGTGTACTGTATGTTATAGTAGGCCAGTAGCTGTAACTAGTGTACTGTATGTTATAGTAGGCCAGTAGCTGTAACTAGTGTACTGTATGTTATAGTAGGCCAGTAGCTGTAACTAGTGTACTGTATGTTATAGTAGGCCAGTAGCTGTAACTAGTGTACTGTATGTCATAGTAAGCCAGTAGCTGTAACTAGTGTACTGCATGTTATAGTAGGCCAGTAGCTGTAACTAGTGTACTGTATGTTATAGTAGACCAAGAGCTGTAACTAGTGTACTGTACTCTATAGTAGGCTAGTAGCTGTAACTAGTGTACTGTATGTTATAGTAGGCCAGTAGCTGTAACTAGTGTACTGTATGTTATAGTAGGCCAGTAGCTGTAACTAGTGTACTGTATGTTATAGTAAGCCAGTAGCTGTAACTAGTGTACTGCATGTTATAGTAGGCCAGTAGCTGTAACTAGTGTACTGTATGTTATAGAAGACCAAGAGCTGTAACTAGTGTACTGTACTCTATAGTAGGCTAGTAGCTGTAACTAGTGCACTGTATTTGCCAATTAGATAGTTGATTATATGGATGGATGGTTCTACAGCCACGAGTTGGCTACAGTGATTATTTAGAGGGGCTACACGACGATCATAGCTTAGTTATAGAAACACATGATAGTGGAGACAGAGTATCCACAACTGGGTTACAATGACTATATGATTACGTGTGTTAACAAAACAGTTGGGATTACAGTACATTTCAATGCGGCTGAACAACACTAAGTAGATACTACATACATAAATAATTACTTAGTCATACATTCGTTGGATATTGCAACGAACTATTGCAGTATCCATATAAATGCATTTCCTGCATAGTTCATACACTATTGTTTTATTGAATGGATTGGGACACACAGATACGTGATAAGTAGCACGTGTATGAAATTCAGATTAGAGATGCTTCAGTAACACACTTATATGTTATCAATCCAAACGTGTTTCCTCAACACACAAGGGCGTGTATTTTTGAGACAAGTTTTCCTCAGTGTACACATTCTGGGGTCTTCTGCTAACGAGTTAGATAGTTTTAAATGCCTGTTCACGAGCAATACCTGTTCTCACGCAACACCTGTCTACGAGCAGCACCTGTCCACGAGCAACACCTGCTCACGAGCCAAACTGGTCTGAGTATAAGGTGTACTCCCGCACGTATTCTGTGTGAGACCAGAGCAGTATTCTGTGAAAGACCAAAGCAGTATTCTGTGTAAGACCAGAGCAGCATTCTGTGTAAGACCAGAGCAGTATTCTGTGTAAGACCAGAGCAGTATTCTGTGTAAGATCAGAGCAGTATTTTGTGTAAGACCAGAGCAGTATTCTGTGTAAGACCAGAGCAGTATTCTGTGTAAGACCAGAGCAGTATTCTGTGTAAGACCAGAGCAGTATTCTGTGTAAGATCAGAGCAGTCTGTGTAAGACCAGAGCAGTATTCTGTGTAAGACCAGACCCGTATTCTGTGTAAGACCAGAGCAGTATTCTGTGTAAGACCAGAACAGTATTCTGTCAAATTTCCAAAGATATAATCTTCTCATCATATTACTGCTAACAGCCCTTAGAGTTAAAGGTCACTTAGCGCTCACTATGATTCTTATTATTTGTGGCCATTAATAGAGACTGTCGCACGAGCAGGGGTGGGCGGGAGATGTACCGGTAACTGTACAATGATGGATCAGCGTCGAGAGTGAAGACTTTTCTCCGTTGTGGTCCTAATGCTTACCTCTCCCATGGTGCGGTGGGGATGTCAATGTAATCACACAGTGCAGTACTTGGCTTGACCGGGTCTTGTGTTCCTCGTTGGTCTTGAACTAGCAGGTTGTCCATCCTTTTATGCCGTCTTGGTGTAGTGGTTAAGCTCCCAGGCAGTCACCAGACTCTCCCGGGTTCGATTCTCAGTGAGGGCGGTTATCTTTACCTCGGTGAGCGTATACCTAGCTCAAATGTACTTTCAAGTGTTGAGGGAGCTAAGACAATGACAGAGAAGAACTAAAAACAGACCGTGAGTAATTCACTATTTCAACTACATTCTTATATCAGTACGTATAACATGTAACAAGCCAAAAAGTAGAATAATATTGCCACAACCTTCCGGTTCTCCTTTGAATTACAACGGCTTTGTAATTATTCGTTACTGAAGTATAATTCTTGTCCTCGCACAAATCGCATTCAAAGCTAATGTAGTTATACTGCTTTGCAACTGCATTCTTGTCCTCGTATGAATCGCATACAAAGCTCCATGTAGTTATACTGCTTTGCAACAGCATTCTTGTCCTCGTATAAATCGCATACAAAGCTCCAAGTAGTTATACTGCTTTGCAACTGCAGTCTTGTCCTCGTATGAATTAACACAGTTGTACCGTTTTCCAACAACATTCTGTCTGTTGGCCTTTCAGTGCAGAGCTCCACAGCCAACTGCCCTGCCTGTACTTCGCCCACCTCCCTCCGCCCCCGTCGCATCCGTTACCTGTCTGTGACACAATCGCGCAGTTTGTGTTGGGCCAAAGCGCTTTGATCAAAAGGAGGGAGGTTGTGATAGGAGAGGCCACCTTCACAACCCGTGTTGGAGAGAAACAGGGGTAGAGAGAGCCCCCTTCACATCTCGTGTGAGAGGAGAGCAGGGGTAGAGAGCGCCCCACTTCACATCTCGTGTGGAAGAGGGGCTGAGAGAGAGGAGCAGGGGTAGAGAGCTCCCATTCACTTCACTTGAGGGAGAGGGCCAAGGGCAGAGGGAGACTCCTCCACACCCCGTGTTGGGTAAGAACAGGGGTTGAGGGAACACCATTCACACCCCGCGTGGGAGAGAAACAGGGATAGGGGGAGGCTTCTTCACACACCGGTTGGGAGAGGGGCAGGTGTAGAAAGAGCCTCACTCAACATCCCGTGTGGAGAAAAGTAGAGGTAGAGTGAACCTTCCTCACACCCCGTGTGAGAGAGAGATGGGCAGGAGGGACTGCATGGGGAAGGGCTGTACAAACCTGATAACGATTGACATGCAAACCTGAAGAGATTGTCCGTAAACAAGCCTGATGCGATCGTTCCTCCACAAACCTGAAGAGATTGTCCGAACACAAGCCTGCTGCGATTGCCCTACTAAACGTCGCATTGTTCAGGCCAGTATCAACTTATGCATTATGTTGGTGCTACGTTCTTCCAACTGTGTGCTATACCGACTTCGTTAAATAGCTAACCTTTCCCCTTCTTGACCTTTCGCTCTTAGACGTTCACTTCAGAACTAATCTTCTTAATATCAAAAGGCTATCTAGTATGGGCCAAAAGACCTGTTGTTGCCTTCTTACACATGTGAACACTTGTAAACTTCCATCCACTTGCCCTCGTCGGTTGATGTTCTTATTTAGTGAGGTGCTTGCTATGAGCGTCGATATTGCTTTACTGAAGAGTACCCAGTGATTTAATTTTACTACTGAGATTTTCGCTTATATAGCTGGTTCCAGCGTAGCTGCCACCAGATAGCCGTGTTTTACCCACCGCGTTTATAGGCTGGCCTTTGTCCATTTAAAAGACCGGCCAGAATGTCTTGCTCGGGGTCAGGTAGGCTCGAATCTACAACCTTCAGCTTCCAATGGAAGTCTATGGTGAGGAGAGGCCGACACGCTACCTACCCACTCAGCCACCGAGCTGAGAAGAATTATCATTGGACAACCTCCTGCCGAAGGTCGTCCGACGATGGCACACCCATAATTGTTGCATGTGTATAGCAGTGCAGACATGTACGTGATGGTAACACGACCTGACTCGTTCATCCACGACCAACGAACGCTAATGGTGAACGAAAGGATGTTTCAAGTGTTTCTCCAAATAAACCGCGTGTAAATAGGACATGGTAAGGAGGTAATGTATTTAAATGCCATATTATGCCCTACGAAAATGTATTTAGTTACTGTATTGTGCCCGACGACGAAGATGTATTTAGGTTATGTATTGTGCCCGGCGGAAATGTATTTAGTTATTGTATTGTACCAGGTGGAAATGTATTTAGTTACTGTATTGTGTCAGGTTAAAATGTATTTACCTTCTGCATTGTGCCTGGCAAAAATGCGTTCAATCATTGAATTGTACCAGGTAAAAATGTATTTAGTTACCGTATTGTTCTAGACGGAAATGTATTAAATTACTGTATTGTTCTAGACGGAAATGTATTAAATTACTGTATTGTGCCAGGCGAAAATGTGTTTAGTTACTGTATTGTGCCAGGCGAAAATGTGTTTAGTTACTGCATAGTGCCAGGCGGAAATGTATTTAGTTACTGTATTGTGCCCAGCACTGGCCGAAAATTAGAGGGTTGTACGAATGCTGAGGACGGTAGGCGAGGATGCGCAGGTGAATTGAGCATTAACCTAACATGATGAGACGCAGCACGTCTTCGTCAGCGTAGCAGGTGAATTGAGCACTAACCTAACATGATGAGACGCAGCACGTCTTCGTCAGCGTAGCAGGTGAATTGAACACTAACCTAACATGATGAGACGCAGCACGTCTTCGTCAGCGTAAGCTGTTCTGAAGACAATACTTACTTCTTACGCATACTCAATATTAGCCAGTACGGAGGGGGTTGTGATATTCAGGCAATCAATTGACATTACTTTTAGACAGTCTGAGGCCGAGACGGTTAGACGTGCGTGCAATAGAGGTACACAATTTTTTCCTAATAGCTGCAGCTACTCTACCCTCACGTGCAGCTGGTACACGCTGTTCCCGGCTGTACAGTAGGTCCAAGCTCATTGAGATCATCTCAAATCCACCTTGTCAAATGGTCATGGTGGTGTGGACCAGGACGGGGTCGCACCAGATACATTCCAAACTGGACAGAATATACTAACTGTTACATTTTTTGAGCATTTCACACAAGTCCATCCCGAGGAAATAAGACAAAGGGATGAAGAAAAACTGGTCAGTTCTTCTATTGTCACCAGCTCTAAATACGGCTATACGAGCCATCAGGGCGGATAACCTCTGGCTTCATGGCCCTTCAAACGCCTTCGTGATCATGAAGGGGGACGAGGGGGACGGGGGGGGGGCGGAGGCGAACTATTGGGGAAAAGGGGCTGAGGCGATGGATGCGAGAGGTCAAATGGTCCTAAATTGCACAAAAGATGTTCAAAAACCTTGACGGTACTTGGATCAGTTGAAAATAAAAATGATTCATTCATAACTCGTTCATTTAAGGCCCAGTATTTACTAAATTAAACCATTTATAAGGAGAAATCGAATAAACACTTGGAGATAACTTATGATTGGATGTTGATATGTAAATAATTTAGGAAGTTCAGTAAAACTCAACAGAAGTCATGCAGTTATAACCTTTAGTGGTGCCTTCCTATCCCCTTTGTTTAAAGGTTAGGTGGTCATTAAAGGTTACCCAACAAATCTCATTAGGGATATCGACAGAAGGATTTAGTGACCTCTGAAGAACCACACCGCCGGTCAGCGATTAAAAGAGTCACTCGTCAACAGAAGTATGCAACAGAAGTATGCAACAGAAGTATGCAACAGAAGTATGCAACAGAAGTATGCAACAGAAGTATGCAACAGAAGTATGCAAAGTATGCATCACTCGTCAACAGAAGCATGCAACCCAAACATTTTTCATCAAAAGGTTGGTCAATAGAAGATTCGTCGAAACATCCTAACTATCAAGTTTATTGACTGATAAATCAGTACGGAGTGTCACAACATAAATGAACTTGGGACAAAGCATGCGCTTACTGCCCTCTGGGGTAAGAAAGCCCACCGTAAGGACGGTGCATCTTAAACGCATCTATACATTACAAACACGACCTCCGATTGAGCATAACGCTGTGCATTTGCGTCTTGCAGGAGCAGAACGACGGTCCCAGACTACTCCCTGCATCAGAAGAGGTAAGTCAAGTTTGTGGGTCCTAAGATCAATAGTCTATGAACAGGTGTGCTGCACACTTTCACTCCAGACGCCGTATCGACGAACGCAGGTGTGACGTCAGAGTTCACCATGTTTTAAACCATTTAATGAGAGCTAATATTGTTTGTAGCTGGTATACGCTGCTTTTTGTGATCATTTAGTGTCGATGTCAGTGACCTGTCAAGTCACGGAAAATGGGAACTGTGCAGCACCCCTGTCAAGTCCCGGAAAATGGGAACTGTGCAGCACCCCTGTCAAGTCCCGGGAAATGGGAACTGCGCAGCACACCTGTCAAGTCCCGGGAAATGGAAACTGTGCAGCACACCTGCCAAGTCCCGGGAAAGGGGAACTGTGCAGCACACCTGTCAAATCCCGGGAAAGGGGAACTGTGCAGACCACCTGTCAAGTCCCGGAAAAGGGAAACTGTGCAGCACACCTGTCAAGTCCCGGAAAGGAGGAAAGTGTGCAACACACCCGTCAAGTCCCGGAAAGGGGCAAACTGTGCAACACACCTGTCAAGGGGATCTGTACAGGACACCTGCCAAGGGGAATTTTGCAGCACACCTGTCATAACCTCCATCATGCTACGTACAGTGCAATAACCTCTATCATTCTGCGTATAGTTCAGTAACCTCCATCATGCTGCGTACAGTGCAGTAACCTCCATCATGTTGCGTACAGTGCAGTAACCTCTATCATGCTGCGTATAGTGCAGTAACCTCCATCATGCTGCGTACAGTGCAGTAACCTCCATCATGTTGCATACAATGCAGTAACCTCTATCATGCTGCGTATAGTGCAGTAACCTCCATCATGCTGCGTACAGTGCAGTAACCTCTATCATGCTGCGTATAGTGCAGTAACCTCCATCATGTTGCATACAATGCAGTAACCTGTATCATGCTGCGTATAGTGCAGTAACCTCCATCATGCTGCATACAATGCAGTAACCTGTATCATGCTGCGTATAGTGCAGTAACCTCCATCATGCTGCGTACAGTGCAGTAACCTCCATCATGTTGCGTGCAGTAAAAACAAAATCGTATATGCTCTACATTGATGCAGGGATCGAAACGACAAAAACGGCCCTCCATATCGGTACAAAATCGCAGCACTGGTTTTATCCGACGAAAAGCCTAGCGTTTTTAGCAGCTGGAGGGAGTATGGTATCAAAGAGCCTTAACCACAACATCCCTATTAACTGAATAGAATTTTCGTCACCCTGAGAGCTATAACAAGTGCTGCGAAAATACTTAAACTAGAGTTTCACTTTTAAAATACGTTGCAAGTTTTTTGAACTGTTATTTTGTCCCGAGTAATTGTCTAACGTATCTAAATAGAGCACTCTTTCCATCACGGGCTGCCACTCGCCGTGTCGTCCAGTGCTGATACAGCAATATGGCACTTGCGTGGGAAGAGCCCTTTCCATCCAGTGATGGGTTGCTACGACAATGAATAAACATCGTCGCTTGTATGTGCCCGTGCAACCATATTTGAATGCATTATTTTCAACATGTTGGTTTTTCATCGTGGGTTGCCTTTCCTTCTTGCAGACGATTTTTTTTCACCTATGGGTACGTAGGTGAAGCAATTTACTCGGTTGCCAGCGCATCAATGCCACACAAACTAAACATAGCAAGGTTGTGTGTTCTCAGAACTGTTATCTGTGATGCACAGAGGGTTGCATATATGCTTGCACCTCTGCAGCACGAAGGTTATGACCAACATTTGTCACTGCAAAGCCTGTACTCAGACTTTGAGCTTCCTAAACAAACACAATGGTTGGAGCTCGTTAGCAGCAGTTGGGTATCCAGGCTACACTCATGGTCACGTCTGAGTACACTACGCATGGGTCCATCATTACGCACAGGTAGAAATGTTTGCTCTTAATATACATAGCACGTAAAGTACGTGCATTTTCCCCCAAACACATTGATCATTGCTCAACACTCATAGTTATTGAAATAATATACATGTAGTAAGTAGTACATGGTGCCCTACAAGGCGTTCAATTACATGGATGACATGAAAATTTACATAATATTCGTAATTTTTTTTTTGTGTATCATCGTATACAACATAAAGAACTTAGCAGAGAGTACCGTGAATTACAACACAAGTGTATCAATGAGTGCAAGGAAGTGCTATGGAGTGCTATAGCTATAATGAGTGCCAGGAAGTGCTTTGCAGTGCTATAGCTATAATGAGTGCAAGGAAGTGCTATGGAGTGCTATAGCTATAATGAGTGCAATGAAGTGCTGTGCAGTACAATAGCTATAATGAGTGCATGGAAGTGCTGTGCAGTGCCATAACTATAATGAGTGCAAGGAAGTGCTGTGCAGTGCTATAGCTATAATAAGTGCAAGGAAGTGTTATGCAGTGCTATAGCTATAATGAGTGCATGGAAGTGCTGTGCAGTGCAATAGCTTTAATGATTGCAAGGAAGTGTTGTGCAGTGCTATGGCTATAATGAGTGCATGGAAGTGCTGTGCAGTGCTATAGCTCTATTCACAAAGTAACATGGCCAGCAGCGCATGGTATGGTGTGCTCAACACCTTCCGTCCGTGTATGAAGGTAACCATGCATTGATTGTAATATAAATGTTTCCCGTACCATATGTTCAGTTATCGTGCCTAACAAACAGGCAAGCTAATAAAGCGCCACGATATTATATACAAACGGCAAAATGAAGATTACAATAATTGATATGAGAATCAGTCGTATATGATATTAAAATAAACCAAATCAATTCTTTTACATCGTTCATGATCTTTTCATAGTCATGCTCTATCAGACTCAAAATACCATTACTATAAAACGATTTTTTAAACCATTATTATCAAATGATTCTTCAACACCGTTGCTTTAAAATGATTCTTCTATACCATTATTACCAAATGAGTCTTCTATACCAATTATTATCAAATGATTCTTCAACACCATTACTATAAAATGATTCTCCTATAACATTAATATCCAATGATTCTTCCATTAGTAATGTTAAGCCTACAAACAATGTTATCGTGACACTCCATCAAACGCTTCCTCAATCGCAATGTTATTAACACTAATGATGTCAACATTATCTTACCCCATACTATTTTAATACCACTATTATTATTATTGCTACCTTTTCACATGTTCTACTCACCGTGACAACTTCTCTCCCTCTTTCCCTACCGCGCTCAGCGAAGGCGTTTCATGTATTTTTAGCTGCCAATCCCCGACGATAAAATCACCAGAAACGACCAAAATGGCCTAACAAGATCCCTCATAAACAACCCAGGGTGTTGAGCTAAGGGCGCATCATACTTGCTGATGACTGGTGCTTAGATGGTGTGCACACTGAACACCCTTGCAGGTGAGGTGACAACCCAGGGTGTTGGGCTAAGGGCACATCATACTTGCTTATGACTGGTGCTTAGATGGTGTGCACACTGAACACCCTTGCAGGTGAGGTGATAACCCAGGGTGTTGGGCTAAATGCACATCATACTTGCTGATGACAGGTGCTTAGATGGTGTATTCTTAAGGGCTGTCTTTGTTAGTATTCTTAAGGGCTGTTTATGTTTGTATTCTTAAGGGCTGTCAATGTTTGTATTCTTAAGGGCTGTTTATGTTTGTATTATTAGGGGCTGTCAATGTTTGTATTCTTAAGGGCTGTCTATGTTTGTATTCTTAAGGGCTGTCAATGTTTGTATTCTTAAGGGCTGTCTATGTTTGTATTCTTAGGGCTGTTTATGTTTGTATTATTAGGGGCTGTCTATGTTTGTATTCTTAAGGGCTGTCTATGTTTGTATTCTTAAGAGCTGTCAATGTTTGTATTCTTTAGGGCCGTCTATGTTTGTAATCTTAAGGGCTGTCTATGTTTGTATTCTTAAGGGCTGTCAATGTTTGTATTCTTTAGGGCCGTCTATGTTTGTAATCTTAAGGGCTGTCTATGTTTGTTTCTTAAAAAACTGTCTATGTTTGTTTCTTAAGGGCTGTCTATGTTTGTTTCTTAAGGGCTGTCTATGTTTGTTTCTTAAGGGTTGTCTATGTCTGTATTCTTAAGGGCTGTCAATGTTTGTATTATTAAAGGCTGTCTATGTTTGTTTCTTAAGGGCTGTCTATGTTTGCTTCGTAAGGGCTGTCTATGTTTGTATTCTTAGGGCTGTGTATGTTTGTTTATTAAGGGCTGTCTTTGTTTGTATTCTTAAGAGCTGTCTATGTTTGTTTCTTAAGGGCTGTCTTTGTTTGTATTCTTAAGAGCTGTCTATGTTGGTTTCTTAAGGGCTGTCTTTGTTTGTATTCTTAAGGGCTGTCTATGTTTGTATTCTTAAGGGCTGTCTATGTTTGTTTCTTAAGGGCTGTCTTTGTTTGTATTCTTAAGGGCTGTCTATGTTTGCTTCGTAAGGGCTGTCTATGTTTGTATTCTTAAGGGCTGTCTGTGTTTGTTTCTTAAGGGCTGTCTGTGTTTGTTTCTTAAGGGCTGTCTGTGTTTGTTTCTTAAGGGCTGTCTGTGTTTGTTTCTTAAGGGCTGTCTGTGTTTGTTTCTTAAGGGCTGTCTTTGTTTGTATTCTTAAGAGCTGTCTATGTCTGTTTCTTAAGGGCTGTCTTCGTTTGTATTCTTAAGAGCTGTCTATGTTTGTTTCATAAGAGCTGTCTTTGTTTGTATACTTAAGGGCTGTCTTTGTTTGTTTTCTTAAGAGCTGTCTATGTTTGTTTCTTAAGGGCTGTCTTTGTTTGTATTCTTAAGGGCTGTCTTTGTTTGTATTCTTAAGGGCTGTCTATGTTTGTTTCTTAAGGGCTGTCTATGTTTGTTTCTTAAGGGCTGTCTTTGTTTGTATTCTTAAGGGCTGTCTATGTTTGTTTCTTAAGGGCTGTCTATGTTTGTTTCTTAAGGGCTGTCTTTGTTTGTTTCTTAAGGGCTGTCTATGTTTATTTCTTAAGGGCTGTCTATGTTTGTTTCTTAAGAGCTGTCTATGTTTGTTTCTTAAGAGCTGTCTTTGTTAGTTTTCTTAAGGGCTGTCTTTGTTTGTATTCTTAAGGGCTATCTATGTTTGTTTCTTAAGGGCTGTCTTTGTTTGTTTCTTAAGGGCTGTCTAAGTTTGTTTCTTAAGGGCTGTATTTGTTTGTATTCTTAAGGGCTGTCAATGTTTGTTTCTTAAGGGCTGTCTATGTTTGTTTCTTAAGGGCTGTCAATGTTTGTTTCTTAAGGGCTGTCT